>CAEGAE010003316.1:0-10514 GCA_903067095.1 Girardinus metallicus
GTTTGGGTCTGGTGTAATCCCTGGTGTTTTTGGTTCTGGTGTAATCCCTGTCGTGTTTGGGTCTGGTGTAATCCCTGTCGTGTTTGGGTCTGGTGTAATCCCTGGTGTTTTTGGTTCTGGTGTAATCCCTGTCGTGTTTGGGTCTGGTGTAATCCCTGGTGTTTTTGGTTCTGGTGTAATCGCTGTCGTGTTTGGGTCTTGTGTAATTCCTGCTGTGTTGAATATGATTGGCCGTCATTGCGTCCCTCTTAAATCTCTGAGCCGCCACAACAACGAGGAGCACGACTGGAACGTTTCCCTAGAAGCTGTTGTCTCCAGTCTGAACAGCTGATGATTGCAGTGGTTGAACTGGGCCGACCAGTTCAGCTGCTGGGAGCTGCAGCGGTGTGTGTGGGTGTGTGTGTGTGTGTGTTGGGATGCCTGGGGGATGAAGTCAGCGCTAGGACTGCTCGCTCACCTAAACACACTCACAATGAGGCCGGTATCTGTGTCCACCATCTTGTCTGTGTGTTCCTGCTGTGGGCCGTGTTGACAGAGCAAACACGCTCTGTGGACGGGGCGTTAGCAGCACTAGGAGCGTTAGCAGCGCTAGGAGCGTTAGCAGCGCTAGGAGCGTTAGCAGCGCTAGGAGCGTTAGCGCCGTGTCAGCAGAAACGTCTCCAGGAGGGAATTTTGCTCCTGCGTTTCGGGAATCTGCTCTCTGATCCGGTTTCCGAAGCGCAGCGCCAACATCGGGTGCAACAGAGATAAATGTCCTGGTGAAACATTCACCTCAATGCTTCAGATCAAACTGATTTCAACTCAAAGCGAAGATCAAAACAGACAGCAGATATTTACAGCATTAATTAACTAACCTGATAGTGTGTGATTGTGATTATTGGTAATGAATCTTTACTGTGGAGGATTATTGATCTGATAGTTTATCTACGTGATTTAACCATTAATCAGAGGATTATCTGACTGGACCCGACTGAAGTAAAGCTTCTGGTCCGAATGCAACACGTCCATCTGTAATAAAATAAATACAACAAACAGCAACAGTTTCTGTTATTAATATGTTTCATTTAGTTATTTGTGTATTTATTCTATATGAAGTACACTTTATGTAGAATAAATATGAAGTAAAGCAAAGTCATTAAACCACTTTGCTGATTAAAAATGACAGTTTTATACGCTCTAAAAACAAAAACGCTCAAACTGTTAATAAATCAATAAAGTGTGAATTAGGGCTGAAACGATTCCTCGATTGATTCTTGTACCTCGATTATTAAAATCCCTCGAGGAAAATGTACCTGCCTCGAAGCCTCGTTAATTTATGTTTTATTATTTAGCGCTCCGTGTTCCGGCCGGAACATTATTTGCGTTGCACAGAGCTCTCACTTCCGCCTCTGAGTTGTTGCTGAAAGCTAAGTGTTAGCGGCATAACGTCCCATCTTCAAGTTCGGCCCGTGGGATTTTATTGATTTATGATAATGCCGGGTTTTCATCGTTTTGGGGACCAATAAGCATCTTTAAAATGACTGGCGCGATGCCTGGAGTACAGCAGCCTTTCTCCTCCGGGAGCTGCTGGTTCAGAGCGAACGACAGGAAGAGGCTGAGGGATTATTGATACAGGTGAGCGGAGAGACTGAACATGGCGGGTGGCTGATGCTTACAGTCTAAGTGTAGCTTTATGGACGAACTGCACAAAACGTTTCATATCATCCCGGCCTGAACAAACGGGTGGCGGAGATCATCGTGGTGGTTCATGAGTTTCTGAGTGTGACGGACGAAGGTCACAGTAAGAAAATAAGTAAATATCCTGCATTGACCCCCAACCCCACTTATTACATCCATCCCCCCCACATTAGGTTTGTTTTTCGGTCTCACCTCCCCGTGAGAGGTGATGTTCGTATGATTTCCTTATTGATTATGTCGTTGTGCAGAAACCAGCTGACTATTGTTTACAGTAAAGATCTTGATTATTTGGTTTATGACCTTATTATTGCAGCTAGTGATGATCAAATACTCAAAAGTGTGAAGAAAATGTTGGCTGCTAAGTTTAAAATTAAAGATCTTGGAAAACAAACATTTTATAGGAATTGATTTTACACAGAACCAAGTAAAAATGAACCATGTCCGAATGAACCAGGCCACATTTCCTGTATTCTCAGTTAGGTCGGGGTCAAGGTCAGAGTTCATCTATTAAACTCACTGAAGATGAAAACATAAACTAAAAGCTGGATTATAGACATTTTTATAAGCGTATTTGTGATCCTGCCTCTTTATTATTAAATTGAATATAATTTCAGATTTTTGTATAACTTTTCTTCAAGTTAACAAAGTGAGCTGTTATTGTTACAGGTTCATTTTCTAAACTACAGAAAAGTAACTTAGAGAAGCTCAATGTGAAAAACTGGACTGATGTTGATATGATAGTAAAACTGCTGTTATGTTGGATTTATAATGTTTTATTGTATAAAATTGTTTTCTCTGATTACCCAATTAATCGTAAGAATAATCGATAGATTACTCCATTACTAGAATATTCATTTACAACAGCAGACCATCACTTAAAGCTTCTCCTGCATTACGCAACGCTGCGATTGCAGTTTCTGCTCGGATAATATAGTCAGTGATGTTCTCACTGACACCTCTCTGAAGAGACGTCAGCTCCGCATACAGACTAATCTCTCGTGGTTTACCTAGACCAGCATAGTGATCTCTGAGGGTCTTTAAGGCTTTCCTGCCATCATCTCTCATGACAAGGGAAAGACTCTCATCATCCAAGACTTGGATTAATTCTGCATACGCCTCTTCGTTTTTAGTGGCGTCTTCTTCCGCGTCATCGGGTTCGTCCTTCAGTAATATGGTATTCTTCAGGTCAAGCAGACGTTAGTGGGCCAAAAACTTTGTTTCACAACTCATACTTCTTCTCATCTCTGTCAAAGCATAATCGGTTCCATCGGCTTCCAAACTCCTTCCTGGGCCCATAACCTGTTGACGCTGCCATCTCTAAAGGGCTGGAAACGCCAGGTAGTAATGAAGGAAAAACAACCCAGCCTTCAGTTTGGTTTGGCCTGCAGCTCACCACAGCAACCTGTGGCCTTTAATTAGCAGATTGTACCCACCTGGGTAAATCTCCACCCACAACAGGAAGTCAACAAGAACATCAACAATAAGATTCAACAGGCATTTTCTGTATTTAACAGCTGTTTGAGCAGTGTTATTGCGCAATAACCAGCCCCGCCCTAAACCTCCCATGGACCGACCACTGACCAGGTCTCCGTCTAACGGATCCGGAGAATCTCTAGACCCTCGAGTCTGACTCTGAGACTAGGAAAGATAATCTATTCAAGCTGGTAACGAGAGACTCGTCTAGCTTTAACTACCTTCATTCCAGAAGTTATGACCCTTTTCAGTTTATGAAGCAAACAACTGAGTAGCCCTGCAACTGCATAACTTCAAAAACCACTCCTGTTAACGGCAGATCTGTCAATAACAAGCCCTTGTTACCGACTAGTTTTTAGTGGCTCACCATGAACCCCAAGTTCATTATTTTATCAGCACCAAAAAGACGTCTGAAACTCACCTGACAGAGTTGATTAAATTTAACTCTCTGGTTTAACACCAGTTCTTCTGGGAAACTAACACTCCTACCACTGAATTAGACTAAACAGGTGTTGAATTAAATCTGTATTTTTAACGCTTTAAATCTAACACTTTTGATTTTGCTGTGCAACAACCATGGCTCGTTCAAAATCACTTAAACCACCTTTCTTCCCGGTTCTGATACTCGGTTTGACCTGCAGCAGATCGTCTAGGCCATGTCTGCATACTGCCACCTGATTGGCTGATTCCATATTTCATTAATGAGCAGCCGGACAGGTGTACCTAATAAAGTGGCCGGTGAGTGTACATCCAGTTTATTTATAGATTAAGTTAGTTTTTCTTAACATTACTGTTCTAATATTGTGATAAATAAATCTAATTCATAATGTGGGTATTTAAGTGAAGCTATGGTTGTAAAGTAGGACTTAACTTTAGTTTTGATGTGTAGTTTAGTTTTGTGCAGGACTTGGAGCGGGCAGCCATTACATCGTTGTTTTCTGTTTGTTGTCGTTATAATAAACCAACAAAGAAAACCTGCGTCACGGCCTAATTATTAAATAAAACCAGCACAACGCAGAAATAAGAACCGCTATGACCATAAACTGAACACTTATCGCTGCTTCTCCTCTTCTTCTCTATCAGAGCAACATGGACGGAAGCCCCGCCCACCTGGAAGTGCACGTTCCCCGTCCTGATGTTAACAGCGGTTAGTGGGCGGGGTCTGACAATGAGTAGCTTTCCTCTTCACCAATCAGCGGCGAGGACTTACAAACTCTCCTCCAATAGAGCGCCACTCCTCCCAGAGGGATGGCCTTAGGCTCCGCCCCCTACATAAAAATAACGAATGGAGGCGTTTCTAGTGGGCGGGGCTTAGTCTCAGTTCGACCCAGTTTGAAAGTGAACCATCCGCTCCAGTCGCAGCTTCATCCCCAAAACAACAACAACCCGAACCGAGACCCAGAAAGCCCAGAGATCCGGCCTTAGTCCCCTTGTTCCGGGCCTCCTACCGTGTGAGTACCGTGTCCGTCCGGCCTCAGCCGAACCGGTTAAGGGTAGATTCTGCCTGGAGGCTCTGATCTCTGATGGAAATGCCATTTGCGGCATTTCTCAGCCTGTTTGCGGATAAAAGGCTGAGAAATGCTTTTAAAATGGCTGCTGCTTCGGCCAGAGCGGGGCGACTGTCCCAGGCCTCCGACCTGAGCTCCGTGGTGTTTCCACGCAGGAAACTGTTCACAGCGTGGGGTTGTAAACACGAAACGCCCATTTTTCTCACTACAAATGTCAGGAAGTAGCCGAATCCCCCTCCATACGACACTCCGGGAAGTAGACGAAGCCCTCCGTTCAAAATGCGCAGCAGCTGCAGCGTCTTGGTGTTTCCGTTGCAAAACGCGTTAAGCTAAATAAAAACGTTTCTTTTATGAAATTTAAAATAAATCTATTTCCCCCGGGTCCGCGGTGCTCGTTCAAACCGATTAAAGAGCGTTTCTGTCCGGCTATGCGGCCCGCGGAGGGGGATGGGCCGCTCCGCAGAGGGCGGGAAATGGTGGCCCATTGTTCTGCCTGTTAGCTCGGCCAGGCTAGCCACTGCGGCCCGGGAGGAGACTGGCGATGGAGCGGGGGGTTCGCCCGGTTCCGGTACCAGAACCATGTCCGGAGGAGAACCGGGTCTCTGCAGGGGGAGAACCGGAGAGCTGGGGGGCTTCAGGCCGGCTCTACCGCGGAGAAATGGATCCTGTGACCGGGTTCTTTGTTCCCGGAGAGCCGCGGAGGGAGCGGAGGGAGGCCGCTGAGCAGAACCGGGCCTCGGTGAAGCAGAACCGGGTGCATCCGGGACCGATGTCCGGAGAGGAAACACTGTTCAATGTCCAAGCATGAATTTACTAGAAGGATTTAATAATTAAATGATTATATTAACTCTGACAGCTTGAAGACGATCCTGATCACGTATTAATTATAATCAATTATCAGTTTAATATTTACCTTTTAAACAGAAACAACTGGAAACAGATCAGATTAACCAGTCATATTAATCTGCTCAGGTTGGATTAAATTAAATGAGGGTTTTTAGTGAAATAAAGAGATAATCTGAATCCAGACAGAACCAGGATCCAGTCAGAGGTCAACAGGAAGTCAGGACTAGTTTCAGTGTAACACAGTTATTGAGTCTCTTGTCCTTCAGGTTGTCTCCTACAGTCTCCATGTGTCCTGTCTTCCTCTCCTTCTCTCATTCTACCTTCATGTCTCTTTCACTCCGTCCATAAATCTGGTCTCTTCCTAACAGGTCCGTCCTCTGTGTCCTACTGATGTCTTCACCGTCTCTGTCCAAACCGTCTCTTTGGCTTCTCACCCTTTATCTCCTGACATGAGTCGTTCCTCTGATGCATTAATCAGATTTTATCCTTGTCTTTCCCACACAGAACCTCACCATCTTCATCTCTTCCTCTTCATCAGTGTCTCTAATCCAAGCAGCTTCTCTGTCCTCCGTCTTTCCTTTCATTCTCACCGATACTCTTATCACACCAGACACTTTTCTCCTCCTTGGACTCGTTTCTTCACGTTTCTTTACTTTTCCAGCTCCGTTGTCCTGGACTGTTGACCCCAGGTACTTAAAATCTTTCACTTTCTTTATTCCTGACCCTTAACCTCTCGTCTCCTCTCTGGTCTCTCCTTATGTTTTCTGTCTTGCTAACCTTCATTCCTCTCCAGATTTTCCTCCAGCTGTTTCTGCTCTCACCACAGATCACAATGTCGTCTGCAAACTTCAGTCCATGGAGATTCTGACATGTCAACCTGTCCGGTTGGACATGTCCTGTTTGCTGTGTCCGTCCCCATAGCAACAGGACACGTCTAACCCTGACCTGTCAATCTGTCCGTCCCCACAGCAACAGGACAGGCTCAGAGCCGATCCTTAAAGTCCCATTTCCACCATGAACTCCCGTCTACAGCACACCTCACCACAGTCTTCCAGCCGTAAAACACGTCCTTCACCATGTTTCTCTGTTGGTCCTCATGCAGAACCACAGCTCCTCTCTAGGAACCCTGTCATGTTTTCTCCAGTGATGTGCAGTGAAACTCTGACTTCATCATAACCAGATTCACTAATATGGATCTGCTGCATGTTGTTGTTTACATGAGGAAATTCACCTCATGCAGACAAACTGGAGGGTAAAGAGACGATTCTTCATGTCATCATAGCTGCTGTATAATTATTCTGTTACTCAGTCAAACCTGGATGTAGATATTATTAATTTCATGCTGTTCTGCACAGCAAAGGGAGAAAAGGTTAAAGTTCAACTCAAAACCACGACTTTCTGACTCTCTGCACAGTTGGTGACAAAAAACACTGAACATTATATAAATAAGATAAATGATGGAGAATCAGTTCAGACATTAAATGGTTTTAATCGTTTTATTGGTGACAAACAGACAGGAGGAGCATCGAATGGCAGGTAGAGGTGGATCAGTGCAGGTGAGGCTGAGCTCACCTGACAGACACCTGATTCTCCTCATCCTCCTCTTCCTCCTCCTCCTTTTCCTCCTCTTCCTCCTCTTCCTCCTCCTCCTCTTCCTCCTCATCCTCCTCTTTCTCCTCTTCCTCCTCTGCCTCACCTGCTGAGCTTCTGAGCATTTCAATTGGAAAATGGGAAAAACCAGCGATTTTGAAGAAAAAATAATCAGAATTGGTTACGATAAATGAAAAATAAAGACGTTACAGTACAAACCACAGGGTGAAAATAGTAATATAAATAATTTTATCATTATATTTTTCCGTGATGGCAGGTGAGGCTTTGAACGCCTCTGGTTTTCTCTAGATCTACATGATCACCATGCAGCTCCTCTGTGATTCTCTGTTCTTCTCCATCAACATCTGCAAAGGTTGAATCTGCAGAACATTTTCTAGGCATGAAACCAAACTGCTGCTGTC
This sequence comes from Girardinus metallicus, assembly GCA_903067095.1. NCBI lineage: Eukaryota > Metazoa > Chordata > Actinopteri > Cyprinodontiformes > Poeciliidae > Girardinus > Girardinus metallicus. The sequence continues at coordinate 7,517 of CAEGAE010003316.1, forward strand.
CTCAGTCTGGTTTCATCAACATCATAACTTCACTGAATGAATTAACTTTGTTCTGCAGTCGCCTCAGTTTTGGACTCTGTCTCTTTTTGGAAACCGGCAGCAGCACATTTCTCCTCTCTGTCTCTACGACTCACTAACTTATTAAATGGTTCTGATGACTCAGATTAAATGGATCTTAAACTCTCCAGTCTAATTATCAATAATAATCTGGTGTTAATCTGACCTGCAGCTTTTACTGTCACCAGGTTTGTTCTGCAAAAATGATAGTAATAAATTAATAAATCGATTCAGAGGCTGTAATGAAGACGTCTCCATGTTGGACTCGTCTCCATGTTGGACTCGTCTCCACGCTGGACTCGTCTCCACGTTGGACTCGTCTCCACGTTGGACTCGTCTCCACGTTGGACTCGTCTCTCTGGAGCATTTAATGTCTCTACTGACAGACATCTGATTCTCCTGGAGCTGCTCCTCATCCTCCTCTTCCTCCTCCTCCTCTTCCTCAGGCCGCCATCATGATGCGTAAAGATGTCAACAAGCCAAAGGGGAAGACGTCGGCCTACGCCTTCTTCGTCCAGACGTGTCGAGAGGAACACCGCAAGAAAAACCCCGAGCAGTCGGTCAACTTCGCCGAGTTCTCCAAGAAATGCTCCGAGAGGTGGAAGGTCAGAGACGGGGGGGGGACAGACAGGACCGGGGGACAGACAGGACCGGGGGACGGGAGGAGGGACGGGTCGGGGGGGACGGGAGGAGGGACACAGGTTTTCTCTACACCTACAAAAACCCAGTGCAGCTCCTTCTGACGTTCTCTGGACTTCACAATGTCCAGACAACGTCCTGTCCATCTGCTCCTGTTTAGGGATGGACAGGAGGACGGAGGGACAGTCTGAGGGACAGTCTGAGGGGCCAGACAGACGGTCTGATGGACAGAGACGGAGGTCGTCCTCCTGTTTTCTGTCCTGTCCAATGTGAGGACAGTCTAGTTGAAACCTTTATAAACTGTTGGTTCAGATGCGTTCAGGGTCAGTAGGAAGAATCAGCTCCAGGTTCCTGAGTCTTGTTGAGGGGGTCAAAGGTCACAGAATCAGTCACATGGCTCAACATTATGGGATGTTAAAGTCACTGAGTTATAAATAAAATAAATGATCTCTGGTGTTTTCCAGATGTTTTATTCTCCATGTTACCAGGTGGGGGCAGCATCAGTCCTCTGGTCTGTGAGGCCTTCAGGTGTCGTTATTCTGTAAACTACAGAACCTCATCGGATCAGAACCAGGATCGGGTTCTGATGATGTGAAGTCCTCCATGTTGGACCCGAATCATCAGGAGTCGATCAGTTTATTCTGATCAGATCAATATTGTTTAATAACATCAATGATTGTTTTCTGCCTGGTTCTAAGAACCTGAAGCGAGTTTCCTCTTCCTGTTTCCTCTTCCTGTTTCCTCTTCCTGTTTTAGTCACTAGATCAATCAGTGACCTGATCAGGTGATCATGTTCATTGATCAGGATCTGATCCAGCAGGAGGTAAACATGTCTGACGTCACAGGAACCTGTCAGTTCTATCAGGAACCTATCAAAGTAAAATCAACCGGTTCCATGTTTTGGTCCCTAAACGCCTCATGGTGACAGTATGGAGGAAGAGTGGGGGATTTTCCATGCGTGTCCTGAACGCAGCACAGGAGCCTAATGGTTTCCTGTCTTTACGCTCTGAAGGTTCAGTAAACAAAACGCTGAGATGTTTGTCTCCACTTTTCTAAAGGTGATGAAAGTTCTGCTCATTCAGGTTTTCCCCAGTAAACCTGCTGAGTCCACCATGTTTTTATATTAAAGATGTTAAATAGACAGGAAATATAGAAATATTACTGGGTAATTACATGTTACTGGAAACCATCACCACTGAAACTGTTTAATCCCACAAATGGTAAAAACAGCAAATCAAACAATATAATTAGAATGAATATCTATTATTTGCATTTCTGTTTAAACCAGATCCAGTCGGCGGCTCCATCAGGGCTTCAGGGCCATAAATGCTGATATTTGAACACAGATACATAAATGTAACATTTATTTATTGAGATGATCAATAAGAGCTGCTGAATTTGATTTAATGGTTCCAACATAAATTAAAAGATTTTAAATTGTTCAACATTTAAATTTAAGATTTAAAGGAGCTGGGAAATTTAAAGAACAATATTCATAGTTAGATTGTCTTGTTACCATAGCAACAATCTGATACTGTGAGTTTAATCTGACTTTGAGCCGTTTGTTCACAAATACAAATTAATAAACTGGATTATAACTCTCCTTGGACTGCCACCTTATCGTGGTGGAGGTCTGAGTGACCCAATGACCCCAGGAGCTCTGCTCTCTGGGGCTTCATGCCCCTGGTAGGGTCACCTCAAGGTAGACAGGTCCGAGGAGAGGAACCAGACTGAGTGCAGCCCAAAGACCCCTATGAAGAGTACCGTCTTTGGACTTGGTGTTCCCTCGCCTGGACGCAGGTCACGGGGGCCACATTCTGGAGCCAGGCCTGGAGGGGCGGCACAATGGCAAGCGCCTGGTGGCCGGGCTCAGCCGAAGAGGAAACATGGGTCCCCCCTTCCATGGACCCACCACCCATGAGAGGGGCCAAAGGGGTCGGGTGCAATGTGTGATGGGTGGCGGCCGAGGGAGGGGGCCCTGGCGGTCTGATCCTCGGCTACAGAAACTGGCTCTTGGGACGTGGAATGTCGCCTCTCTGGTGGGGAAGGAGCCTGAGTGTGTGAGGCTGAGAGGTTCCGGCTAGAAATAGTCGGTCTCACCTCAACACACGGTTCTGGTTCTGGTACCAGTCTCCTTGAGAGGGGCTGGACTTACTTCCAGTCAGGAGTTGCCCACGGTGAGAGGCACCGGGCAGGAGTGGGCATACTTGTTGCTCCTCATCTCAGCGCCTGTACGTTGGGGTTTACCCCGGTGAACGAGAGGGTAGCCTCCCTCCGCCTACGGGTGGGGGGACGGGTTCTG
>CAEGAE010003322.1:0-25372 GCA_903067095.1 Girardinus metallicus
GAGACATTCGTTGAGCACATCGTCCGTTGAGGCTTTGTCCTTGATGTATTTATGGATCTTGGATGTTTCATCCTGGACAGTGGCTCTCACACTCACTAGTCCTCTGCCTCCTTCCTTACAGCTTTCTTGTAATCAATCCAAGCGGTGCACAGGTTGGTGTGTCGGGTTTTGCAGTCTCGGGCGACTGTGTGGTCTACAAGGAGTTGGTGTTTGGCTCCTCTACTATTTATGCCGATGCCCTTCTGTGCCGTGCTCATGTATTTATCCATGTGTTCACTTATCTTAGCCGCTATGATGCCTGACATGAGCTTCCATGTTGTAGAGGATCATGTTGTAGAGTTAACCATTCAGTAGCAGCTGCCAGGAGTGAGTTTCTTTAGCCAGTCATGTCAGGTCCTGGTGCTGTCTAGTTAAGCCGGTTAATCCTCCTTGTGTATCTCTTTGTGTATCTCTTTAGGCGGCTGGCCAAGGCTTGGAGTCTTTGTTTGGCAGTTTCGAGTGCTTCAGGTATGGGCATCTGGCTGTACTTCTTGGGTACAGATCTTTTCATATATATATATATATATATATTCATACAAAAAGGTAGAGTTGGTACCTGGAAACAACAATAAAAGCAGTCCAAATAAAAGATTGTACAGAAAAAAACAAAAACAAAAAAAAAAAAAACAATTAACCTCTTCCATCCCCTACAAACAAAGAAAAATCTGGACTTGTTGGAAAATAAAATCTAAAAAAAAATGGACAGAAGTGGTTTTGTACTGATTCACACAACAAAATGGTTTATGAAGCTACGAAATATTGAATCTAAACTGTTATCCAATGGGATGAAGCGGCATGTTAACAGTTTATGAGACAACACAATGTAACTTTAGATTCTACCATTTGCATGTCTGGATGGAGAGATCATGAGATTAAAAAGAGCTTCCAGAGACCACAAAGACGTCGAGTAAACTATAAGAAGGAGCTGAGCTCAATTATTTCCCAAAGAAATGTGATACAAAACTGTATCATAAATTGGATCAGTTATGAAAAGACAGACTTCCTTTAAAGCTCTTTATGGCCAGTCACTCAACAACTGAGGTCAGAAAATTACTGAGGGTTGTAAATTTCAGGAATGACAACAAATAAATTATATTCCAGCCAACAAATTGATATAATAGTAGGCAATCTGAAGAGTCTTGTTCAAGCAGATCCATTAAACTTCTCCATGACCATTCTTTGTTTGAAACACTAGAGGGCACTCAGTGTTGATGATTTTAAAGTTAAATATTTGATACTTTGATCATCAAATTGCAACTTTAGTTTAACTCATTGTTGATGTAAGAGCAAATTTTTGCTGTGCAGATATTCTGTGCTCTATGATGCTGAGACAAAATAAGAAACACAGTTAAAAGAAAATGTATTCAACAATATGCAAAATATTCTCATTCAAAAAAAAAGAGGAGTGTGTGTCAGTCAGTAGAAGAAGGAACTGCCATCAGTTCAGCTTCAGCTTCAGCGTCAGCTTCAACCATGTTCTCTGTAGCTCTGATACTGCTGCTGACAGCTGGATCATGTGAGAAGCTTTGGGTCAATTCTGAATAATAATTGCACTAGATTCACTAAAATGCAGATGAAATATGACATCAATTATATTTCATTTTTTTCTCAGGTGTCTTGAGTATCGATCTGATTCAGCTGGACTTCAAGACTGTCCAGCCAGGACAGCCTTTGACCATCATCTGTCGGCCCTCCGGTTATTCTTTGACTGCTGCATATGCAACAGGTTGGATCAGACAGCATGAAGGAAAACCACTGGAATGGATTTTCCATATGTGGGGACATGATGGTGACTTTTACCAAAATGATGTCCTGAGGAACAAATTCAGCTACAGTAGAGACACTTCTGCTGGAACAGTAACAATAACAGGGCAGAATCTACAGCCTGAAGACGCAGCTGTTTATTACTGTGTGAGAAGACACACAGTAACAAAAACCACATGGAAATCTGAACAAAAACCAACCAACCATCAGGATGCAATTACAGAAAGCCTTTTCTGTGTTTGGGTAAAGAGACGGTGGCCTTTCTAATAAGACTTGTGGATTAACTAAACAATTTGACTAACACTCACAAAGAACTCACTAAAATCAAGTGTTATGTTCAAAACTGATTTACATAGTTATTGAGCTTTGTGACTTCCAGCTTGCTTGTACATTTTCCTTTGTTTTGACCTCCTTTGTAGCTTCCAGTAGCCTAAAATAAAGATATGTATGAGGCTTTCCTTTTTTTATAAAAGGATAATCGGCTGCATCTTTGACATGTTGGCCCTAATGAATGAGTTGAAAGAAGTTATCCAACTAATCAAAACAATCTGGGTGAGGCAATAGGAATTACTGGAAATTTACTTTAGAATATAACAAAATTCAAAAAATCTGTTCTCTGACACTATATGGAATCACAAGTCTGTGGCCAATATGTGCCTTTATGTGCCTCAAATACCCCTCATTCTAATTAAACATTCTAAAGAGACAAGCAAAACCACAAAAACAGAAACCATCTAGTGTCTGTATTGTTTTATCTTGTTTTATGCTGCATATTCTGCATAGTTTTTATACATGGGTATTAGACATCAGTAAATGATGATTTAGTAATAAGCTTTAAAAAAGTAATATCAAGCAACATGCAGATTATTATAGAGAGAACAAATTTAGCAACAGTTAACTATGACATAATAATGACACATTATAACATTTAGAGATGTGTTTTTATTGATTTTGTTTAAAGAAAATGCATTAAAAAAAGAACAGAAATCACCAACGTCTTTTTTTATTGATTAAAAAATAAACAATGAGTTGACATAAAGTTGTATTATTGTCTCAGCTGTTAGTTGTCCATTTTTATTTTTAAATATGAATGTTTTAAACATAGAGCTTAAAAACTAATAAAGGATTTTTTTAATTTTTGCAAATTGGACCAAAAATATGAATAAAGACTTCAACTTTTGTAGCTGTCACATTTCTTTGACTTCTGTTTTTATCCTCCCAGCTCAGGGTGGTGTAGGTTTTTGCATTAGGGATTTTTACTGTGATATATATGGGGTGGCACACAGATGTACACCAATACAAAAACCTCAGATTATAAACTGTGACAGAAATCCTTTTGTATGCAGAGAAAATAAAGACAGAACATTACCAGCATTTGCAGAGCATGAAGTAAATACTGTTTGTCTATTTGGAAGCTTACAAGTTTAACAATCAGCAGTTTAAATTAATAAAGCAGCCAAAGTAATTCAGAGTCCATTTCAGTTTCAAAGTCTGATTCAGAGTTGACACAAAATTTATTTCAAAGCATTCACTTATGGAGATCAGACTCCTCAGTGAATGCTAATCTATTCCAGTAAAGTGTGAAAATGGGTCTGGTTTTAGTTGCTGTTTCTTTGGTGCTACAGGTTTTTGTTGAAGGACTCAGTGAAGATGTAGCACTGTGATTATGCTTTTGACTACTGGGGAGCTGGAACCACAGTCACTGTTCGTCCAGGTAAGACTTTGTAAAATATTATTGAAACCCTTTTTTCTTGCTGTGTTTTAAAGTAATTCTGTTAATGTGAAGTGTTGATTTTTTGGTTTTGGTGGTTTTACTACGTTAAATACACACTGCATAAACCGCCTTAATAGATTTTACATTATAGAGGAGATAATTTTATAAAGTTCCTAATTTATGTGTTTGTTTCTTTTTATTTCTTTAAAAATAATATTCCATGAATTTTGTTCAGATATTTTTTGTACTGTTTTAATTGTCCCTCTGATCAACAAAAGTTTGATCAGAGGGACAAAAGTCCTTTTAAACAAAAGTTTCATAGAAGAATTTAGGCTTTAGATTGATATTATTACATGGAATATGAGATGCCAGGAATTAAACTGGGCATAAAAATAAAGTATTATAAATAATCGCTTCTTCCAAACACCCAAAATGTCTTACACATTGTCACTCACATTAAAGTATGGAAGCGTTGCAGTTACATAAAACCTAACAATTGCGTAATTAGATAATTGAAAACAAAAAGTAATGACAACTACTGCAAGAATAAATGGAAGCAAAACTAATCAGTTTAATTGTGAAAACAAAACACAAGTCAAAAAAATATTGTTTTAAAGACATGAAAAAAGACAAAGTACTTCAGCGTTATATTAAAATTATTTTGTACCATTGACTGCACATCTCTCGTAAAAGTTGTGGTGAAATGGAAAACATGAAAATAAACATTCATAAATCCTGATTTAAATTGAAACTTTATTGCATCAAATATATTTCCCATATTAATATTGTACTATCAGTTGCTTTAAAGCCATTTTAATTACTGAAGAGAAACAGAGTTTTTATATTTTATAGTTGTTTCAAAAACAAAAATTTAGAGATCCTTTAGACCTCTGATATATGTAACCATAAATAGAATAATTGAGTGAGAAATGTTTTTGAAAACTTAACTGAGTCAGTTTCTTCTGCTTCACTGCAGCTCTTTGAACAAAATTAAATCAACTGTTGTCTAAATAATTTGTATCAAAAATGTAGTTTATGTGGAAGGAGATGACTTCAGTAAAGTTTTCTCCCTGCAAACGCACCTCTCTGAAACAGCACAGCATTATAACAACACAACATGATGTTTTTTTTTTTCCAACCAAAAATTATGTTAAAAATAAATTAAGGGCAAAATAAGAAAGACAAGTCACCTAAGAGAAAACCTACAAATAAGTTGTATAGTCTGAATTTCTAAAATCAGACAAAAAGTAAAAAATAAAATAAAATTAAAATAAATAAAATAAAAATAAATAAATAAATAAAAATCTGAAATGACAAAAGGCCAAGAAACCTAATTTATTTTTGAACAATTGCTTGTGTTTATGTTGCACTCTTTTGTTGCGTAAATTTGTTTTAATTTCTACACAACAGATTTTTTAATATACATAATTTATTAAAATAATGACTGGAATAAATAACCTGAAAGTATGTCGAGTTCTACCAAAATACTCCCCAGACGAAATTACCTATTTTTTAAATAAACTATCTACAATGCGTAATCTCACACGGGGAGCTTTTCATCAAAACTGTAATAAAATTTACATACTGTTAAACATGCTTTGACTGATAATATTTATTAGATTAATCAATGTCATAGTTTAAGATTTATGTATTTTTGGTGGAATTATTTTCAGAAAAAAGTCAAATTAAAAGTTTTTTCTTTTATACTTATTAGCTGGCACTAGGACTTTTTCATTAAAATTATAAAGACATAGGTACTGACATAATAGCACTACCTACTTATACAATAATCATAATTTGTAATAAAAATGTTAGACTTACGGGGAGTTACATGTATTTAATTTATGTGTTATTATAAAGATCTGATATTGAATTAAATAATAAAAGTAAACATTTTTAAATGGTCTTAAAGGTACAAGCTAAAATATTTCAAACCATAAATGTCTTTAAATTTATGAAGTAAGAGGAATATTTATTTACAAATATAGTATGTCTCTGACCCCCAAGGCAATTCAATGATGAAATGTATAGAAAATAAGAGAGTTTTTGAAAACTATTTTTAAGTTTAAAAATCTTAAGTTATTTTAAACAAAGCCACAATTATATGAACATTTTAGAGAAAAAAAAAAAGATGTTTATCTTGCTTGACAAACCACCTTTTTCATTACATCTGATTCATTAAAATGATGATTTGCTTTTTCTTTGTTGGAATAGTTGATTCCCCTCAGACTCCGTCCCTGTTCGTCCTCAGTCCTCTGTCGACCCCCGACTTCCCCCTGAAGTCAGCAGACGAGCTCGGTCCAAACGTCTGTCTGGTCACAGATTTCCGTCCAAAGGGGGGAGACGTGGTTCTGAATCAGAAAGGGGGTCCGGTCACCGTGAGCACTGATGATGCTGTTCTGTCAAAGGACAACACCTACAACTTCGCTGCATTCAGCAACGAAACCATTTACTCCTGTGGGATGAACGGGACCTACGGCAACAATGAAGCTGGTACCAAAAAAAAAAAAAGTTTTGTTTGTTTCAGAGAGTTTATAACTGTTGAAAACTGTTTCTCTGTTTAAATCATGTCTCTCTAAGACTAAATATGAGGGATTATCAGATAGATAATCTGTCAGAGTTTTCATGATGTTTGTGTGACTGATGTTCCTTTTGTCTCTAAACAGACGATGAATGCGGCAGCATTTACCCAGGTGAGTCTGATCTCTTCCTGTCTCAGTTTGGTTCCATCACTGATTGTTGCTGTTTGTGTTCAGTTCAGTCTGAACTCTGTTTCTCTGTCGTCCAGAAAAAGCCAAGCTGAACTTCTACCTGCTGCTGATGAACGGAGTCCGAGTGGTGTTCACCAAAGCTCTGGCCTTCAGCACCGTCCTCACCGTCAGAGGCCTGATCTTCTGAAACTGAGCCTTCTAGGCCACCATACCGTCTGTCGGAAACCTAGCACTCTGTTGAATTCATGCAGCAGAAAATTCATTTTGCTTGGCATAACTCAGAAACAAAATAGATATACAGAAATTATACAATATTGTTTTTTTCTTTTTCAATTTACACATTTTTGCTTTTACAATTGAAACGTGCTTATTTTTAAAACTATAAGATGCAGCAGTGGTGTAGAGGTATTGCTCACAATGCATGTATGTGACCATCACAGGTTTGAGCTTTGCCAAATGTCTTCCCTCTCTTTTCCTGTCCAGTCACTGTTAAATAAAAGCTTTCAGAACCAAAAACCCCTTTTAAAACAATTTATTAAATTTAAATCCCACAAAATCACACTTTCTGAATCTAGAAAAGTGTAATTGTTTTGAAGATTGATTTCTGGAATATGAATACAAATGTATTTTTGATAGTAAGGTAATTTTGGTTTTTCAAATCAAAAGAATTAGCTTTTTTGTCTGTCTTCATGTTTCTTTAATTCTTTAGACATTGTTACCTTCCTCATTTAACTCTGTTCAATGACCTTTTGTCAGTCATCTTGAGTAGCCCCCACATTTAACCTCCTTATTCAAGTTATTTCCAGTAATAAATGTATCAGTGATGAACCCGATGATCAGTGAGAGATCAGCCTTACATCAGAGTTTTTGGCAGAGAAGTTTCATCAGTTAAACCCACGCATCAACAGGAAGCTGACAGAAACTAAACATCGGCTCAGTTTCACATGTACAGAAAATACTGTGGTTAGCCTGAGCCTGAGCTCCGCTTGTGTTTTCTGACCACACAGTGTACATAATCTTTTCACATCTGTTGACTTCAGTCACATCAGGCTTATACAACGGCTCCTGTAAATTAATCAAATATTGTGTATTGTTCTCATTAAAAAGAGCCACATCTTCCATTATGTGCATTTGCTTTCTTCACAGATTTGTGGTAGTGTTTCAGAGCAAAATTTATATATATCCTTGAAGACTGCTTTCATTGTCTTTTCTTTAAATGTTTCTTGACATCTTGGATAAAAAATATGCAATTAAAAAGGCTTTGAAACTACAGTTGATCAAAAAATACTTAATGAAAAGTTGTATGTATGCATGTATGCTACATTCACTGACCCCTAGCAGCTCTTCTAAAGAGAGAGGTCTTTCTCCTCCTTTGCTTTAAGGATTCCTACACTGACACAGCTGAGACATGTTGCAGATCATCAGCAACTGCATAAGAGCTCTCAAAGTGCCAGGTCCCTGTTCCTGGGCTTTGACCTGATTATTCTACGCTTATGCCTCCTGATGAGAATACGTAAACATCTAAAAAGTGTTTGTGTTCACAGCAGAAGCTTGTAGGGTTCGTTGCCATTTTTGTTTCAAAATTTAAGCTTAAAGCTTCCTTGTGTTGGTTAGCTTTTGCCTCACTTAAAAATAAAACCCTGTTTCCATCCAGTGGAATAAAATCTTCTCAGTTTTTATTGCACCGGTGAGATAAAATATTTTAATGACACATCAAACAATGCACAACTATGTAGCAGCAGGATGACTGAGACAAGTTAAATAAAAAAGAAAAGTTATTTTGTGGCTAAAAAAAGATCCTGATATAGTAAACAAGTCAAATTAAAATACACAGATGTTCCAAAACAATTCAGAAAAAACACATCTTGCTTTCAGGTGAATTATTTTTTACATATTTTTCATACATACAGCTACATAAATCATTTATAGAAAATATTTTTTTCTGTAATAGATGGAGAGTTTAAATTATCCTCTCTTTTTGCAAGAAAGGACAGGACAGGCCAGTGAACCACATATGATTGGCTAATCTGTCATTATGCAAATGAAACATTTTACTCTATAGGCTTGATCTCACAATATCAGTCAAAGACAAACAGAAACGTTCATCAGATCACCTTCAACACCAACATGTTGTCTGTAGCTCTGCTGCTTTTGGCTGCTGGATCCAGTGAGTCTCAGTGAGACAAATATTTACAGCATGATCAAATTACACATTGGTTAACAGCCCAATATTAAATGTTTCCTCCACAGGTGTGAAGTGTGAGCAGCTGACTCAGCCAGCCTCTGCGACTGTGCAGCCAGGTCAGCGTCTGACCATCAGCTGTCAGGTCTCTTATGATCTGGGCTACGGGACACACTGGATCAGACAGGCTGCTGGGAAAGGACTGGAGTGGATCGGCTACACATGCCAGAGATGCACTCCAGTCTACAAAGATTCTTTAGCGAACAAGTTCAGTTTTACTTTGGATTCTTCCAGTAAAACAGTGACTCTGAATGGACAAAATCTACAGCCTCAAGACTCTGCTGTGTATTACTGTGCTAGAGACCCACAATGACACAACACATCTGTAAAGCTGACAGAAAACCTTCAGAGCCTGAAACCCTGTAACATGAAGCCGCCAGTGGAGGCGCTCTAAAACCACAGATAAATTCAACACCAATTCTCTTAACTAGTAAAGGACACCACACTACAATTGAATCTTACTTTAAAATTGAGCTGAATATAGTTTTGTTATTTGTGTTTTTATTAGAGCAACAACAAATATATAAACAAGCAAACAGCAGCATGTTACTTCATAGAAGCCTAAGGAATCTTGAAAAAGAGTTATTGTTGGAATTATTAGATTATTTTAGTTGCACTAAGAATGAAAAAAAATCACCAAAATATTGTTACATTGATTTCACAAATATTTTGTCAATCATTAACTTTCTTCAATATATTCTTTTTAACGAACCGATCAATAAATCTATCATTTCAATTATAAAAAGCCATTTGAAAGGCAGCATGGCATCTACTAAAAGATTTTCAGTACTGACAGAATTGACAAACATTTGCTTCTTTAAATGAAATACTAATGCAAATGTCAGATTTCAGACCTCCCACTGTGTGTCTGCCTTCTGCATTAAAGGGAAGAGCTTCATTCACACCTTTACAATCAAGATGATGGTCAGACTGTCTGTTCTGCTGGCAGTGATCTGTCTGCCACGTAGGTTGCATCATGTTGTTACTAGATCTGCTACTTTTCATATATGTCATTTATGTGTTTTTATTCCTGGTCTTTTGGCAGGTTCTAACAGCCAGACTCTGGAGTCCATTCCTTCCACCTCAGTGGTGAAAAGACCTCAGGAAGTTCTGAGTCTGTCCTGCAGAGGATCTGGATTTGATTTCAGTCAGTATGGAATGGACTGGATCCGACAACCAGCAGGAAAAACACTGGAATGGATAGGTGCAATTTGGTATGATGCAAGTAAAACAGTTTATTCAAGCAGTGTTGATGGACGTATAGAAATCACCAGAGAAAACAGCAAGAGCACGGTGCATCTAAAACTGTCTAACCTGAAACCAGAGGATTCTGCCGTGTATTACTGTGCCGCAGCAGCACAGTGGTTGATGTACCTGCAAAGGCTGTACAAAAACTCTTCACACAGCAAAAGATAGATGTGATGAACACTCTATGAACACAAAAGCTGATAGCGTTTTGTGATTTCCTGTTTTTCAAGCTTTTTCCTGTGAAGCATGTGGTTTCACAGAAAAAAAGTACTTTTTCCTACTCCGTTGGTTTTCAGAGAATGTTTAACAACAATGGATTGGAGAGACAACCTTTGAAATAAATAAACAAATTAACACTCTTTCTTTTTGTCACTCTTACAAGGCTATCCAAAGTCTCCTTCCCTCCTTCCAGTTTGATTCTTCAGTCTCATGTCTTCATTCATGTCTCCTCTGCCTCCCTGTGATGGTTATATTGATTTGTCATTCAGATTTTCTGTTTCTAGATCTATTACTGGTGCAGCCATTACCCACAATCTGTAAAGTAATGCAACTGTAATTAAGACATCTCAAAATAAATGTTCAGCTTCCTTTAGACTAGTTTTTTATGTCAAATTTTATAATGTAACTTTAGGACTTTAATTGTTCATTGAATCTATTCAACAACATTTGTTTTTGCTGAAGTGAATAGGATATTATATTAGGCTTTTAATGAAGTGGAAGGTAAAAAGAAACACCATGGTTTGATTGAATCATTTTTATTTTATATGTCAAGATATCTTAAGCTATTAGAAAGGTAGGAAAAAGATGATTGTCAACCACATGGGTTAGCTTTTTGTTGCAGCAATAAACAGTCCAAAAGTTTTATTAAATCTCTGTTTAACAGATTTTATTGTAAATGTATTTAAAAAATAATAATTTGTTTACATGTAAAGAGCACTCAAATTATTTCATACAGACTTTTTTTTTATATTTATGAGCTTTAACACACCTTTTATACACGAAAGCATCAATAGCAGACTACCACAGAACGTGGTTACCTGCTGAGAAGGAGATTAGACTATTCAGGTGATTTGGAGATGAAATATACCTAAATCATGCAAGACAGAGGTCTTTATTTAATTCCACCAAAAAGCAAGTAAAAAAATAATCCTCTGTACTGCAAAGCCTTTCAGTATTTGCCTCTACGCAAAGTGAACTTCCTGTGTTTTCATCCCACTGAGGTTAAATTCAACAGAAAAGAAACTCCCATCAGATCACCTTCAACACCAACATGTTCCCTTTATCTCTGTTGTTGCTACTTTTGGCTGCTGGATCTTGTGAGTCTATAAAGTAAAGTGAAATTTTTCTTTTGGTTCACAGTTGAAAATGTAAATTTTTTTGTCCACAGATGTGAAGTCTGAACAACTGACACAGCCTGCATCCTTAACTGTGCAGGCAGGTCAGCGTCTGACCATCACCTGCCAGGTCTCCTTTTCTGTCAGCACCCATTGAACAAAATGGATCAGACAGCCTGTTGGAAAAGGACTGGAGTGGATCGGAAGCGCACACATTGGATATGACACGTTTTACAAAGATTCACTAAAGAATAGGTTTAGCATGACCTTACAAGATTCCAGTAAAACAATGACCCTGAATGGACAGAATACGCAGCCTGAAGACTCAGCTGTGTATTACTGTGCCAGAGAGCCACTGTGACACGAACAAGCTGCAGATCCGTACAAAAACCCCACATGTAAAACATTTATTGGACTCATTGGTCACAGTAAAGGAAAGCCACTACAAACAAGAAAGATAATTGTCAAATGTATTGGTAACTAGTTTTACACTTATTTAAAATATTTTGAAATATGTATCTATGGGTTTTATGGAAATTTCTCTTCACCAATATTTTTATTTTAAAATTCCTATTCATTTAGCTAGAATGTTTCTCAAAGTTAATTTATCCACAATATACAATCATTTTAGCTGACTATATTCTGTAAGAAGCAAAACATCACCAACCAGCTGCAGAGGTGTACAAAAACATTGGCACCTGAATAAGTGAATTATTACTTATTTAGAGGAGAAGGTCTGATTTCATTATTATTTCTTGAGATCTTTTGGTGTGATTTCCTTCCTTTTGACAAATGTAAAATGTATTAGTTGTTTTTATTTATTTATTGTATTTATTGTATTTAATGCTCTCTTCTCTGGTGGACATACAATTCAATTCTATTTTGATGTATAAAACTATATTAAAATAAAACTCTTCTGGACATATAAGTAATCAAAATACATAGAATTGTCAATCCCTCTTTATTTTCACAGCATTTCCATCACATTACTTACACTCAAATAGTTTTCATATGAAATATTGTATTTAAAACATATATTGTTTTAGTAATGCTTTACAATGAAATAAATGCAAGTGAATCTTTCAGTCTTTTTACCTTCTTATTTGTCAATATATTTTTTTCTGTTGTAAAACATCATAACACATTTAGTGCCGCTGAAACATGCAAGCGAAACATGAATGCATAGTCTTTTCTTTTTTGTAATGAAGGATATGTTAATGATTTTTTTATGTGCAGACATTCTTACTATATTAGAAAAAATATTTCAATATTGTTCTACTCTTTTCTTTTTCATCTTAGGCCAAAAAAGATATTAAAGTTGTTTTTTTTAATAACAATTTAAAATGACGATTTTTCCTAAAGTTGTTTGTTAACAGAGCATATAAGTAACAATATTTGATTCATCAATATTTATATATTGTCCCAGTGGAATGAGAAATACAATAGAATATGACATTTGACTATAATGAGTTGTGTAATAATCAATTTATTACAATAACTTTCAGAAAGTTGCAGGACACTGGCCATCAAAGCCTGGATCTTAGGGCCCCTCGCTTGCTGTAATGCTTGATTATTAGTAAACCAGAGGATTCTGCTGTGTATTACTGTGCCAGAGAGACACAGTGGTTAATGTGAGTAGAGAGGCTGTACACAAACTCCTTACAGTGCAGAAGTGATATTAGTCTGAATACAAATACTGAGCATCTTATCAAAACTATTGAAGTGGTTTTGGTTTGAGATTTCCTGTTTTTAGCTTCATAAGCAGGTGGTTCTGCAGAAACAGTCCATATTTCACTTCTTCCATTGTTTATCAAATATGAAACTGAACTGAACAGAAATAACTAAAATGGGCCTAAATTCATGAAACTGTTTTTTTTAATAGGAAAAGGTTTTTATTCTTTTTCTCAACGCATTTTCAAGACCTTAGTATTGTATCTTTGATTCTTATAGCAGCATATTAAAGGCACAAAATTACTAATGTTATTGTACATACTCTATAAATTACAATATTATTGAAAAGTCAATTTGTTTCAGTAACTTCATCACCAAGTGAAAGACATTATATAGAGATTACTCAAAGACTGGTGTTTTAACACCTCTAATTCTCTTAATTATGATGACCTTCTGCTAAAAGCTTTGCATATTGAAAATATGACACTTAAAATTAGAAACAAATTAAAAACAAATACAAAAAATATGCTGTATTCATGAAAAGCATGTTTAATACCTTGTTAGAGATTGACATTTTTAAAAGTTGCTTTAAATCTGACATACGAGACTCATTGGGAAGTAGATTATAAATCACTGAATATCACTGCAAATGACAGCTTGGTTTCAGTTTTATGCTACTCATAAGCACTATAGATTTAAAAACTAAAAATAGGTCATATTAAAATCATATATAGAAATGCCTTATACAATACAATATAGATATTGTACAATATAAATATTTTATTGTATTTTATAAAAATATGTATGAAGAAAATAAGAAAATAAGAGTGACGAGAACAGATCTGCTAAACCAAAACTGTCACATTATATGATCACGTGCTACTTGGTCTCCTCCTATCTGCTATATAAATGCGACAGTGAGGAGTTGATTTCATAGGATGTCTGTATCATCAGTCAACATGTTTTGTGCTGCTCTGTTCCTGCTCCTTGCAGTTGCAGGTGAATTTCTTCCAATTTATCTCAGTCAGTAATTTATTTGCTTTAAACATTTACTCATAATTTCTGACAAAATATGTTCTTATCAGGAGGGAAGTGTGAACAGCTGACACAGCCGGCTTCTGTGACTCTGCAGCCAGGTCAGACCCTGACCATCAGCTGTCAGGTCTCTTATTCTGTTAGAAGCTACTACACAGCTTGGATCAGACAGCCTGCAGGAAAAGGGCTGGAGTGGATTGGAAGAGCAGCTGATGGAGCAACAACAAACTACAAAGATTCTCTCAGGAACAAATTTAGCCTTTCTACAGACTCTTCCAGCAACAAAGTGACTCTGAATGGGCAGAATATGCAGCCTGAAGACTCTGCTGTGTATTACTGTGCCAGAGACCCACAGCGACAAAAACGTACAGCACAGCTGTACAAAACTCCTCTGAGCCCGAACACATGTATTTTTATTTCTCGCCCACAGGAGGCGCTCTTAGGCCTTTGAGTGTTTTATGATTATTTTAACCAAATTTCTTAAATATACAACAAATACATCTTTCTTTATATTACATCAGTCAAAATTGTAATATAAGCTTATACCCAACATTTTTACAATTGAAACTGTCCATTACAAATTAAACATGTAACAGAGCAATGTTGTGCTTAAAAACACAACATTGAATGTAAGAGGTAGCAAAAAGGTTGCCTCATTTTTCTTCTTGATTAATATTGAGGACATATATATCATTCTCTGAAACAATAAGTCACAGGGTTTTATCATTAACATTAATTTATGCATATTTTTCTACCGCAAAAACCCATGAAAAATCAACAGATAGAACGAGTATATTTGGTTTATGAAAAATATTTCTATCATGTGTTATAGAACATTTATTGTCTTTCTCATGAAGTGTAAAGAGGATTGGAGGCAAATATAGCAATATTATAAAGTCAAAATAAGTCAGTTTTATTAATAGAGAAATAATCTCAATCTGCATCCTGCTTAAAAAAACATTTCCTTGATAGTCATTCATGATTGGCTGGTCGGTCATTAGGCAAATTACATGTCATGCTTTTTAAAATTGATCTCATCCTGTCAGTCAGAGAGAAGCTCTCACAGGATCATCTTCTACACCAACATGTTCTGTGTATCTGTGCTACTGCTGCTGGCTGCTGGATCCTGTGAGTCTCTCAGAGACACTCACAGTATGCTGACACACTCATATTGATTGTACACTTTCATTAATTTGATGTTGTCATCAACAGGGGTGAAGTGTGAACAGCTGACACAACCAGCCTCTTTGACCGTACAGCCAGGTCAGACTCTGAGCATCAGCTGTCAGGTCTCTTATTCTGTCACCAGCTCTGGGACACACTGGATCAGACAACCTGCAGGAAAAGCACTCGAATGGATGGGTGTAATTTGGAGCGGTGGAAGCAACAACTATGCCACCAATGTCCAAGGACGTATAGAAATCACCAGAGACACCAGTAAAAACATGGTGAATCTGAGACTGTCTACCATGACACCAGATGAGTCTGCTGTGTATTACTGTGCAAAAAACACACAGTGGTTAATGTGAGTAGAGAGGCTGTACAAAAACTCTTCACATAGCAAAAGACATGGGTGTCATCAGCAAACAATGTGGTTTTTGATGATTTCCTGTTTTTCCAGAATTCTGTCCACATATGTGAAACAGGGAATGTGTATTGGGTTTATATTTATGTGAAGTTTAATAACTTTTTTTGAAATTTAATTTCCCCAATGATACATGGGATAACAATGTCTTAATCCATATTCTTATTTTCCCCATAAGAATATGGGGAAAATAAAGCTCATCATATGAACTTTAATCAAAGAAGTTCTTTCTTCCTATAAAATCTCAAGAAATATGGCATCTGCATCAGCCTACTCAGTTACCTAGAGAAACTGCACCCTGTTTAACATAAACAAACACACAGCCAGCTTCAGATCTGTTTGTGATTGGATGGTCTGACATTTTTCAAATGACTCATTGTGTTATAAATAGTCAGTGTCATTCTATCAGTCACAGAGCAACAGCTATATTCAACACCAACATGTTCTCTGTAGCTCTGCTGGTGCTGCTGGCTGCTGCATCCTGTGAGTCTCACCAGGACAGTACCATTATCTCTTCACACTATTACTGACAATACTCTTACATGAATTAAACTTTCTCATTAACAGGGGTGAAGTGTGAGCAGCTGATACAGCCATCTTCTGTGACTCTGCAGACAGGTCAACCTCTGACCATCAGCTGCCGGGTCTCTTATCATGTGAACACCTGGACACACTGGATCAGACAACCTGCAGGGAAAGGACTGGAGTGGATTGGTTATATGTGCTCCGGATGCAGCGAAAATTACAAAGATTCTTTAAAGAGCAAGTTCAATATTACAGTACATCCACCGAGTAAAACAGTGACTCTGAATGGACAGAATATGCAGCCTGAAGACTCTGCTGTGTATTACTGTGCCAGACAGAAACCATACAGCCACAGTGAGATGGACGCGCTGCAGAGCTGTACAAAAATCCCTCAACCAACACACACATATGTTAAAAAAAAACACCAGGGGAGGTGCTGTAGCAACACTAATGATTCCAAGAAAGATTATCTGACGAATGTCTTAGATACTCCAGTTGGAAAATGTAAAAATTCTATTTTTCTCAAATAATTTCAGGGAAAACAAGGACAAAACGTTGTTGAAAAAAGATAAATCATCATTAAATAAATAAATGATAATATTTTTTTTATTTTATTCATTTCTCAATTTCATCAAAGCAAACTATGGACAATATATAAACAATAACTGGTTTTGTGGTTTGAGTCTCCTAAAAGTCTATAGAGTTAAAGTAAAAAAACAAACAAACAAAAAAAACAATCACCACCCCTTTCTTGCCAAAAGTTGATTTAGGCTAAAATAAAATCACTTTCAGCAAAGAATGGCTTAGGCCATTGTTTCAGGAAGGTAATGTTTTGATAATGACAGTAAAATACTTTAAAAACAAATTGTGACTGGTTGTTCTGTCATTTTTTAAATTCAACATTACAAATTAAGGACTTGATCTATCAATTACACTTTCATCTTTGCTACATATTTGTATACATATCTGCAGCTCTGATTAGGGATGCTGTATGTTTCATTTAGACAATCATATTATGATCACACTACACTCTCACTGATATTACATGTTGAACTGATGTGATATCATCAACAGGGGTGAAGTGTGAGCAGAGAGTTCAGATTCTGACCATCATCTGTTAGGTATGTTGTGAATGTGAGCAACGATCACACACACTGGATCGAGTGATTGGCAGAAAAAACACCCAGGGATTTTGGAGGCAACTCGTGTGCCAACATTGTCTAAGGTCATACAGAAATCACCAGTGCGGGTACTATAAAACCAGAGGATTCTGCTGTGTATTATTGTGCAAGAAACACAGTGATTAGTGAGCAGTAAGGCTGTGCAAAAATTTGTACAATGTTGAAATTGCATTAACTCGCATAGAATACTGAGCATCGTGTAAAAATAAACAAGTTGTGGTTTGTGATTTCCTGTTTTTTAGCTCCATCAACAGCTGGTCCAACAGAATGTTTTATTATAAACTTTAGTCGTAGATCAGAAGTGTAACTGAAACACCACATTTAATTTGAGGCTGAATTTATGATATTATTTTCTTTTTATATAGAAGAAGGTTCTTGTTAGTTTTCTTACAAATTGTTTTGGTAAATTATATCTTGGCTTCAGGTGGGACAATAAATAAAGACAATAAACATTGGCCATTGTTGAATTAAACAGTTAATTCATATTAATTCTAACTAAATTCACACATAATTTGCACCAGCATAGTTGATGAGAATTGACTTATTGTCAGAGAGATCGATGTCTATTTTCTAATTGAAAATGATTATAATTTTTTTAACTTGACATGAAATAAGGTCGATAAGGGGACATATCCAAACATGAAACTGATGATTAAACATATGTATATTTTCCAAAGCATTGTAAAGATTATCAGTAAAAGTAAAAAGAGTAACACCTTCTTCAGGACACTTTCATGAATATAAAACTCTTACTATTAGTCTGGTGGTGGTTGTTGTCAAATAAAGCTAAAATATGTATGTGTGCATTACACAGGACAGTATGGTGTAATTGGTGTTTCCTCATACCTCAGGGTTATGGGTTTAAATCCCAGCCAGACTCGGGGTTAATCATGGGCCTTCTTCTGAGGATCCTCTTTCCCCACTCATTTTAAATGAAACTATTAAAATATCCTGATTGTAAACATCACTGGTTGCTTGTACTGTGTGTCTGTGTTGCCCAATGATGGACTGGTGACCTCTCATCTACTGAGGACATAATTTTATTTAATATAAATACTGAAGGAAAATATGCTTGGTTACAAACACTGTTGTAATTATAGTAATGATATAGAAAACACTAAAACTGTATTAAAAACTGTAAAAAAAAACAAAACAAAAAAAAAAAACTCTAAAATCAATGAAAATACCAATTAAGCTAGAAATTATCCTCAAGTTTTGTACATCAAACTTTTATTTTTTTCTATCCAATATTGCATCATATATTTCCTTTACTCATGCAATGCCAGTAACACAATTTTGATGCATAGCATCAAAAAAGTCAAAGCATTCTGCCATAGAAAATAAATTTGATGAGTGTGTTAACATTTGTTTGTGAATATTTTTTTATAACTAGGAAAAATATTAATAATAAATTAATAAGTTATTCCTACTGTCTTCAGTTATCAAAGGAGAAACAGGAGCAAAACAGGAATATTGCAAAAAAAAAAAAGAAAAAACAACTCATGCATATAAATATAACAACCAAAACAGGTCACTTTTATACATTCATTCAGAAAAATGAACTAAGGGGTATTCTGTTTTAAAAAACCTACTAGTTTCCTACTGCGCTGTTAGCATATAATAGGCACTGATGATTGGTTGGTTGGTCACTAGGCAAATTAAATGACATCCTTAAAATGACATGATCTCATTCTGTGAGTCACAGAGAAGTTCTCATCAGATCACCTTCAACACCAACATGTTCTCTGTAGCTCTGCTGCTGCTCCTGCTGGCTGCTGGATCCTGTGAGTCTCTCAGAAATACTCACATTATGCTGACGCTATACTCTTACTAGTGTTACACTTTGATTAATTTGATGTTGTCATCTACAGATGTCAAGTGTGAACAGCTGACACAACCAGCCTCAGTAACTGTTCAGCCAGGTCAAGCTCTCACCATCAGCTGTCGAGTCTCTTATGATGTGAGAACCGCGACACACTGGATCAGACAACCTGGAGGAAAAGGCCTGGAGTGGATTGGTTACATGTGCTCTGGATGCACAGGAGCTCGCAAAGATTCTTTAAAGAGCAAGTTCAGTATTACAGTACAAGCATCCAGTAAAACAATGACTCTGAATGGACAGAATATGCAGCCTGAAGACTCTGCTGTGTATTACTGTGCCAGAGAGTCACAGTGACACAAACAAGGAGCAGAGCTGTACAAAAACCTCACAGGGCCTGAACACATACATAACAAGAGTACCAGAAGAGGCGCTGTAAAACCACTAATGACGTCATTGCAAATTCTCTGTCAAAGTCCATGATTATTATTATAAAAATGTTTTAACTTCACTCAATAAAACTAAGGAATATTCCTTTTTTGTTTTATTTTGTGTTCCAATCCATCATAAAATTCTTAGCATGCTATAAAAACAGACCTTCTGTGAAGCAGCAGCTCAGCAGAAAAAAACAATTTTTGCATCGAATTAATTTCTATGATTTGTAATAGTCATGGGGACCCTCACTCTTTGCTAGTGAAATACCAAATAAAATCTCCACAATTAAACACAAAATAGCATTGCTCAGAGAGCTGCATCCTGTTTAAAACATCAAATGAAATAGATCAGCAAGACTATGAAGTACTGAAAGAATCTTTTGTGACTGGTTCATCTGTCATTATGCAAATTGAACATCCTAGTTTAAGTACGTGCTCGCATACTGTCGGACACAGAGGAACAGAAGATTTCATTGGATCATCTTTCATAACAACATGTTCTCTTTAGCTTTACTTCTTCTGCTGTGTGCTGGGTCATGTATGTTTTATTGAGACACTCAATTTACAATTACACCACACTCAGTTTATTTAATTAATATTCAATTGATTGATATTACAGTTTATTTAATTTGATGTTTTTGTTAACAGATGTGAAGTGTGAACAGCTGACACAACCAGCCTCTTTGACTGTGCAGCCAGGTCAGACTCTGACTATCAGCTGTCAGGTCTCGTATTCTGTCACCAGCTATGGGACACACTGGATCAGACAACCTGCAGGAAAAGCTCTTGAATGGATGGGTGTAATTTGGGGTGGTGGAAGCAACAATTATGCCAGCAATGTCCAAGGACGTATAGAAATCACCAGAGACACGAGTAAAAACATTGTGTATCTGAGACTGTCGACCATGAAACCAGAGGAGTCTGCTGTGTATTACTGTGCCAGATATACACTGTGGTTAAAATGAGCAGAGAGGCTGTACAAAAACTCCTTACAGTGCAGAAGTTAGGGTTAAAATTAGCAAACAATAACTCATGTGGTGGTTAGTGATTTCCTGTTCTCCCAACTGTTTTTCATCTCCCATACATGTGTATTTGGGAATTTGCAGAAGTTTTATGTAACAGGCTATGTTTATGTCCATCTGTATTTATTGATTTCAATAATTCAACTAAAATAGCAAATGACAAATTTTCAACAACAAAAACATGTGCATGTAAGAAATATATTCACATATGGTAACACAAAGCAAAGTCTCTGATTTCTATCACCCTCATCACAGAACTGGCACCAGATCTGCCTTTGGCTTGTCAGATCTTGACCAATAACTGACATTTCATTCATGTCTTATCTGTCTTACTGCTATTAGTTCATTCTAATTTGTCACCATGATTACATTTCAAGTCATCATCTACATTCTGCACAGTGAAATTACCAATATTAAAAGACCGCTATCACTTTTATCTTCTTCCTTATTAAAATGTGTTATAATTTCAACCGACTGGTGAAACTGTTTGATTTTTTTGTAGTTTTGTGCAGAAGAGAATATATTATTCCATCTGGCTTCGAACTGGACTGCTAAATGTATTTTTCATAGAAGACCTAAATTCAAAGCTTCTGTATGTTAAGATTTTTTGCATTGAAACACAAATCCCTTTGACACGAACAATAAAAAGTACTGATTGTTTAGCCTTTGAAGGCTAAGCATGTTTGAAATGAGTGATTTAACCCCCAAAATATGTGCTTATGTTTCAATAAAGAAAATACAGCTAGTGTCCAAATGATAACATTTGATTTATTTTAAAATCTAGACACAGTAAATGCTGATGGCAACACAAATTTAGTTTTTGATACAATGTCTTCTAAATGATAAATGAGTGTGACCTTTTATTCAGAGCTTGGTATAATTTCATCTCTCACACCATGATCAAAAATGTATGAATAAGATTTTCTATATAAATTATGAGTTTCTATATTTTTATCCCTTACATGAAGAAATTAATTGTCAAACTGTAAAAAGGCTGTTTTTAAAAACCATAAATAAACAAACAAGGCTTTCAATTTAAATGACTAAAAGACTTGCCCTAAACTTGCTGAGCTACTGAGGAAATTATTCAAATGGCTTCCTGACATCACAGTGTCTTGAAAGCCAACCTAACCTAATCAACTTTTAAAATGAGCATTACAGTTCAAAGTATTTTAGTTTTGTCTGCATGCAAAGTGATCTTCCGGTGAGTCTACTGTAAAGGCTGATCTTCTGCTGTTCGATGCACAGTTAAAGAAACTACCTTCTCATTGGTACCTTCACATACCAACATGTTCGCTCTAACTCTCCTGCTGCTGTTGGCTGCTGGATCCTGTGAGTCTGAAATAAATGACACACTCATTTATTTCATTTGGCTGAACTGTTTTAATATTTAATATTTTCCCTTGACAGATGTGATGTGTGAGCAGTTGCAACAGCCAGGCTCTTTAACTGTGCAGCCAGGTCAGACTCTGACCATCAGCTGTCAGGTCTCTAATTCAGTCAGCAGCTACTACACAGCTTGGATCAGACAGCCTGCAGGGAAAGGACTGGAGTGGATTGGGAGCAAATATACAGAATATTCATACTACAAAGATTCACTGGAGAGTAAATTCAGTATTGCCTTAGACACTTCCAGTAACACAGTGACTCTGAATGGACAGAATACGCAGCCTGGAGACTCTGCTGTGTATTACTGTGCCAGAGACCCACAGTTATTAAAAAAAAAAGCAACAGACCTGTACAAAAACCTGTCAGAGACTGAATACTTGTAATTAAAACTTATCCACCAGAGGGAGCCCTCTTTGAACTAGTTTGGTTACAAGTTCTCTGACAAGCGAGAGAAAATGACATGTAGATGACATTTTTACTACTACAAAACAAACAACAAAAAGAAAAATGAAAAAAAAATAAAATCAAAAATCCATACTTTCAGCAAGGAATGTTATGGATAGCAGTTTGCCTCTTTATAGTGAAGGGAACGCAGGGAAAGGCCACTAGATTATCACAGGCCACCACAAAGATTTCATGTTTAAGGGATGGATCGTAGAACCATACCTGTCAGAGCACATTTCAAAGATAATCCTATGATTTCAATAAATTAGGGAGTTTTGTAGAAATATGTATGAAGGCATTACACAGTTTCAGCAGTTAGATTATAATAGAGTAATGAAAAGAGATATCAAGAACTCAAACCATTAAAGTACTTCTGCTATAACACCGGGAGCATAATCATTTGTGCTTTCTTATGACACTGTTGTAAAGCAAACTGTTAATGTATTCACAAAAACTTCACACTCCCGTAAGTTGTCAAAACATGTTATGAATTTGAATTTTGGTGTTACGTTTTTTCAGATGTTCCCCACTTAAACCTGTAGGGGGACGTCTATACAAAGTGTTTCTGCTTTATAAATACAACAAGCACACTATTGAAAACTAGCATTTTGTCTGAGGGAGAAACAGTCAGACCACTTTACAAATATAACTTGGAAAAGTCACATCTTAATATCAAAGACATGTTAATTTCCTGGAGCTTAGTTTTTGTTTTTACCGTTCATGGTAAGTTTCCATACTTCAATGAAAAAGTATTAGCTGTTAAACAGGGTGCAAAAGTAATGTTTTTGATTCCTACAGGTGTTTGGAGTGAGATCAAATTGCAGCAGCCTCAACCCTCTGAGGTGAAAAGACCAGGAGACACTGTGAAGATTTCATGTGTCACATCTGGTTACACAATGACACAGCACAGCATGAACTGGATAAGACAGAAATCTGGGAAAGGTTTAGAATGGATTGGGTGGATAAACACAAACACAGCTGTTGCTACCTATGCCAGCTCCTTTCAGAGTCGTTTCAGCTTCACTCAAGATGTTTCCAGCAGCACTCAGTTCCTGCAGATCACCAGTCTCACGACAGAGGACTCTGCTGTTTACTTCTGTGCAAGACAGCACAGTGACTGAAAACAGTGGAGCAGCTGTACAGAAAGTCTTACAGCAATATGATTCTTCTAAAATGCGTCTGGTCTGATTTATCAAACACTGCAGATGCTAATGCTTTTATGATTTTTTCATTTTCTACATTTCACTCATTCATTGCTGCATCTGTAACCCCTATCTCAAAGCTGTAGTCAATAAAAATTTTTTCCCCACCTCTCCTCATATAATCTTTTCTACGATAAATGGGAAGACAAGAGTTGATAAAAAATAGAACAAAATAATTTAAAAATACTTGCTGTAAATTTGATGTAAAATTAATGCAAAGATGCAGCTTTTTTTGTTGTTTTTGGCCGTTTTACAGTGTATATCATTTATGACTAAATTTTTTAAAGTCAATTTATGATCAGAGATTAAAGTATTAGAGACAGCAAAACTGTAGTGGATAAAAAAGCACAGAATAACATGGACATGTATGTGAAGATTTGTTGAAGTTTAAATAATGTAACATAAAGGTTGCACTTGTATTATGTTCTAGATCAGCAGCTAATATGTCACATTTAAACTGACACCAACTTATTGCTTTTATTTTGCCTTTAAAAAACTTGAGATTACAAAAAACTGTAGTAAATTGAAAAACTGAGTTATGTTGTTTCATTTACTTCTGCAGGACAAAACAGCATGAAACGATAAACATTCTGAAAGTACTTCAGTATTTATAAAATGACTAATAAAGTATATTATAAAATAAGCTGATTCATATTAGATATTTGCATCTTTAAATATAAATATGTGTTTAATATTTCTCTTTCTCACTGATAAAAACAGTGTTTTAAATCAAAATAAATAAAAATTATTTCTCTGTAGGAAATCTATGCAAATTCTGTGGTTTTGTTTGTGATGCGGATGTAAAGAGTTCAGCTGGAAACCTTGTAAAAGGGGATCAGATCTCATTGTTTCAGCTGTACTAACCATGTTCTCTGTCACCCCGATGCTGCTGCTGTTAGCAGCTCTATCAGGTAAGAATTTCTAGATCTGTGAGAATCACCAGATAATGGTTGGAATCTCACAAAGTGTTGTTTTTCCAGGTGTTCGATCTGAGACGCTGAGACAGCCAGCCTCTGTGTCTGTGCTGCCTGGTGAACGACTGCAGATCACCTGTCAGGTCTCTTATTCTGTTAGCACATATGTAACAGCCTGGATAAGACAGCCTGCTGGAAAAGGACTGGAGTGGATTAGCAGTGACACAACTATTAAAGATTCATTAAGCAGCAAGTTCAGCGTCAATCTAGATGAATCAAACGACGTGGTGACTCTGAGTGGAGAGAATATGCAGCCGGAGGACTCTGCTGTGTATTACTGTGCCAGAGATCCACAGTGACACAGATCAGCAGCAGACATGAACAAAAACTCCACTGTGACTGAACACCTGCTCAGGAAGCTGAGACCTCTGATGGTCAGGAAAAAATACTGTAATTAAAAATACTGTATTTAACAAAGATGTGTCTATAACTCTCTATCTGATGATTATTAAATAATATATGGCTATCAAACAGTTTTGTCATGCAATGGAGGAATCAGATCTTTGGAGTGTCTTTTTTCAGTCTTAACTCTCAAACAACCATAGATTTTGGAATTGTGGACAAATGTTCCAGCTTAGGAAATATAGGAGCTCTTTCACTAAATCAACTCAAATCAATTTTTATTTGTATGGCACATTTCAGCAGCAAGGCATTTCAAAGTGCTTTACCTCATAACAAACACAAAAACACAGTCATGCAACATAAAATCAACAATCAAAACATTACATTAAGTCAAGTGCCATCGTTAAACTCGTAGTTGATTACATTTCAAAATCAACTCTAAACAGGTGGGTTTTTAGTCGAGATTTAAAGGCACTCAGTGTTTCAGCTGTTTTACAGTTTTCTGGAAGTTTGTTCCAGATTTGTGGTGGATAGAAGCTGAATGCTGCTTCTCCTCGTTTGGTTCTGGTTCTGGGGATACAGAGCAGAACCAGAACCAGAAGACCTGATGGGTCTAGGCAGTTGGTACAACAACAGCAGATCTTTAATGTATTGTGGTGCTAAGCCGTTCAGTGATTTATAAACTAACAACAGTATT
>CAEGAE010003330.1:0-36150 GCA_903067095.1 Girardinus metallicus
TTTTTCCATCATCCTGAACATCCAGTTCCCCTCTTTTTGTATTGATGTGAACTGGATGATCAGGATGATGGAAAAACTAAAACAGTGATCCTGTCACTGTTTTAGTTTTTCCATCATCCTGAACATCCAGTTCACATCAATACAAAAAGAGGGGAACTGTTACAAAACTCCTCTCTTGGGATAAAGTTTGAGGAAAGTTCAGTGCAGCCACACAGAGGACAGCCAGAAGTGAGGAAGCAGGAAAGAGATTTTCTCAGATGGGGATTTCGTGTGGACTCTGCACCGTCTCCCTCAAACTCGGAAACCACAAGACCTGCTGAGGAGCAGCGCTGTTGAGCGTTGACGTCAAAAAAATGCGCTAAACCTCATATCACCGGGGCGGATCCATCCGTCTCCTTTTCGCATTATTACCGTCTCATATCCACAACTTCCATTTTGCTCTCCAGCTTGATGGCTTGATGATGTGCTATCAGCTGTTTGTTGTGTGCATGTGTTATTGTGTCCATATGTCTCCAGATTCAGGAGACAGACTGACCCGAGTCAGACGTCTCTGTTGTTGGACCATAAAAATACTTCCAGCCTGTGAATACCTTTTGGTTGAAAAACGACACAAACCATAATGTTTTACCAGAACTCTGACAATCCAGTTATCTGAACTTCCTCCCTCAACTTTATGACAGATTTTCAGCTTTATACTGAAATGAGAACAACAAAGGCTTCTATTGTGAGTTAGCCAGTGAGAACGATTTTATTGTTTAAGTGAAATATGATATTTATTATAATTGTAAGTCAATATGTACAGTAAATGCATGGTAAAAATACCTACTGGGCAGTGTTTTCTGCTGGTCTCAGGTAGGTATTATTTGAAAATTGTAGACTCTGCGACTCAGCATTACAGAAGCTTGTTATCACACCACCAGATTAATTTACTGCGGCTAAAACACGATGAAAAGAAACATTTTCTCAAACTTAACCTCAAAAATCCAATCCCTTAATGTGGTTTCAATGATATAGCCCACAATTCCTACAAGTTTAACAAAGGCAAATTTTAACATAAGAAATATAAAGTATTATTACTCACCTCAAAATGCCTTCCAACTTTATTTTGATCTATAAACTATTTAATTCAACTGCAAATATCCATGAAAAAAAGAAAAAGCCAAAATAGCTACAACAACATTTTTGCTTTAGTGTGCAAAAAATAATATTTTGCTCAATTACAGCAACAATTCAGAGTTGAGATTAGACTGTGATATCACTGGAAATAAGAAAATCATTGTTGAAAGAAAATAGGAGGCATGAGGAAGAAGACAATGCACTCAGATGATAGCTACGTTTTCTGTCTACATGCAACATGTTATCTGTTGCTCCTTGAAGACACTTTGATAAGTAAAGCCAAGTTGATTTTTGACGTTTAAATGCATCCAAAGCACATTATTTTCACTAGATATAAAATAATAAAAAAAACAAGACTAGTCATCTATGTAAACATACCTTAATTCAGAACTGAATATCTGATGGAGTTGGCCTAGTTTTTTCATGTTTCTGAAAAAGCTAGGACTGAAACCTCCAGCAACAATTCACAATTAAAAAACACCTTGGATGATGCCAACGACACCTTAACAGCTTATTTATTTTCAAAGATATGTGACACCAAATGACTCTTTTTATAGAAACAAAGTGTCCTGAAAATATTTTTGGTGAAAAAATGAAGAAGAAAAGAATGCTTGAGGATCCCAGTTGCAACGCTTGAATGTTAACGTCAAATCCCATGTCAGTGGAGTCCTCAATGACTAAAAGATTTGATAGCTGCAGTCAAAGATTTAAAATTCTCACTGAGATATAAGTTGCTGACTTCTCCATTAACGCAGAGACTAAGTTCTTCAGAGGCACCTTTGTTCCATCAGACGATTGTCTTCATGGGATTTAGGTATTTGTATTTGATTGATTTATTTCTATTTTATTCTTGTTGTTTTATTTTCACTCTGTGGTCTGTATTGCTGCTAAAAGGAGTTACTATCTTTTCGTGTGGGGCAGTCTGTCCCTTCAGTGCTGCCACCCAGTTTGTGCCCTGTTGGAGGCCATGGAGAAAAATAAAAGCAAGGGGCCCTCAGTTCCATGCAAAGTGGGCAGATTTTCCACTGGTTTAATGAGAATCGCAGAACGGAAATTTGCAGGGTATTTATAGAAAAACGAAAGGAATGCAAGCTCCTAATTGTGCTTAGTCTATCTGTGTGCTGCTCACCACTGCTCGCCCTGATTTTCTCCATGCATTCAAAAGAAAAACAGGAAAAATGGGTACCTGCAATAAATTAAGGAGTGGAAACTCCATAGTATGAATATTGCTTTCTATTTTAGACAGAAGAAACTACACTGTGTAACAAAACAAATAACCATTTCTTTCCTGGGGCTGACATCAAATTGCATTAAAGTTTTCTTGTTTCCAGTCAGTTAGAATCTCCAAAATTATTGATATCCTAAATGCTTTAGATAATCTTTTCGTGTGGCATCTGCCTCAGGAAATCTGGTCCTATTACTACCACTCTCTGATTATGTCTAACGATCACCAGCAGGAGGCTTCACCTGCCAGTCACACCCTGAGAAGGAAGAAGCAAGAAAAACAGCACTCACACAGCCTCAACCCAGCGCACAAGCTTGTGGATTCATTCTCATTCTGGCCTCTCTGACTTTATCTCTAAAACATTTAACATGAGCTGCCCTTCTGATGTAGTCATTTCTGATACTATCCATCCTCTTCATTACCAAAGAGAACCTCAGCATGTTGAGCTCTGCAACATCTAATTCTACTCGTCTTTTTGTACGCATGTTATCATAGGATGTCTACTTTTTTTTCCTTCTAATCAATGTGGCAGCAGTCGCTGACGCCGTTTCTAACTAGTCACAAATATTTTAAACTGGGAGATAAGTTGATGTTGAGCTAAAGTGTTTTTCTTATATTTTAACAGGGCGGGAGTGAAGAGAATCAGGTGTTGGGCTGAACTCAGTGGCCTCGAGATGAACCAGTCAAAGAGGCTTTGATGGGAAACGTAACCAATTATCCCGAACTGATTTGTGAAGCCTGGCTGTCCATTATGGCTCTATTAAATTTTATGTTTCAGTCATAACTTTCCAAGTCAAAGAGAGACTTCAGTGAGAAAATGTATTTCTGTTAACATACATGATTTTTCAATGTTTACACACATTTTTCCTCATAAGTATTGTAAAGGGATGGAGCATCATGTTGGGCTTCTTTCTTATCCTCCTCAAGGCTACATGGGTCAGCCTTGAAGAAAAAAAAAAACATTTTAACCCAAAATAAATACAAATAACACTCGATGTTTGCATTCACTGATTGGACCTGAACAACATGCTCTTTCAGCAATTCATTTTTTGAGCAATTTGTGTTCCACTTTTGAAAGGTACATTCAGGGGAAAAAAAAAAAAAAAAAAGACTCAGCTCAACTTCAAAGTGCATTTCAAGCACAAGTTGCCCTAAAAAATGCAAAGTGGAATCAGACTTAAGTCAGTGATTAAATACATTAAACAAGTTGAATTAGGAGGGTAATACATCAACAGGATGAGCAGAATGGAAAATGAGGGTAATCTACTTCAGTGAAAAGCACTCCTAAACACTGGAACGGGACGTAAGAGCATGTGTCGTCAATGTTATGTCATTTTGCATGCAAGTGGGCGCTCACAGCTCACACATCTGCAAATTCAGGGCTGGCGGTGTAAAAACACCAAAGCACTGGGTGTTTGACTGTTTGGATTTCTTCACAATGAGAAGTGATGACAGAGTCAGTGAGGACCATCGACCAATCGGAACGCTTGCATTACGCTCACTGCAGCAGTGCCGCTCCATTCTGCAGAACCACATGGTGGTATTTACCCTCAAACAGTCAGCAGGACAGGAAGAGCCATTAGATTGGATCTCACTGTTTACCAAACAACTTGGTAATACACCTGTTTTTACCCTAAATCTCAGCCTGACCCTGTGTTGTCCTTTTATCTTTTCTGTTTTTTGCAGAATGCTGAACCTAAACTGAGGTAAGATTTTTCCCCTCGTTAAAGATCAAAGATCCATGTCAGCGACAAAAGACATGCATGTGAGCAGTAAGAAACATGAAGTTGTAGACCGATGAAGTAAAGTCTCTTTGCTCACACGGTCTACCTAAAAGAAACATGTTTCAGCCTGAAGGCGTCAAAACAGAAGGTCGGAGACGTGCACTTGATTTTTTACCTTTTCTTCCATTTAGTTTTTTCAAGCCTTCATTCAAAGAATTCACTTTGAAAACTCAGGAAGTCAGCAGGTTACTCAGAACAACAGGCTAAAAAAGCAGCAGCTATATTGGAGTAATTAGGTCAGTCTGGGTCTGAGGTGGTTTTTATTATTTTAAATGTGGCTCCATGGAAAATAAGCTTAAATGTACAGAATGGAACTTGAATAACAGAAAACAGCTGAGGCAAATATAGTAGGAACCAGATATTTACATACACTGCATAAATATGGACTGATGACTGGTCCAGGGTCTACCCTGTCTCTCATTCCATGAATGCTGGAGATAGACACCAGGTCAAGACAGCCAGGTTTACCGAGAGGTGACACAACAAGTTCTGGACCAACAATAAGGCCTTCTGAATCTTCTAATGGCATGATCAGGAGCAAAAACAGACATGTGTTGGGTGACTCAGCACGCAAATGAGACCAAATAATTTTTGCCCCTAAGCAAACCATAGCCAAATTTTTCATGGCTGTCTCAACGGCTCGATTCCAATCTTTTCATCCATCCCAACAAATATGGTTTGTACTGCTTTCACATTTTGTGCGAAACTGGTTTTATATCAAATAATTTTCAAAGTGTCTGCAGTCATGTTTCACTTTAACCAGCTTTTATGTCACTAATGTGAGCCATGCATCATAATTCTGCAACAAAGAAAGCTAGATATGGTAAATACGAATATAAGAAATGGCTGAATATTATAATTCTGAAGATGAAAGAAATTTGTCAGTAAAGCACATCACACCACAATCCCTCCACTCCTGATTCGAATTATT
The DNA here is from genome assembly GCA_903067095.1 of Girardinus metallicus. Taxonomy (NCBI): domain Eukaryota; kingdom Metazoa; phylum Chordata; class Actinopteri; order Cyprinodontiformes; family Poeciliidae; genus Girardinus; species Girardinus metallicus. The sequence goes on from CAEGAE010003330.1 coordinate 5,057, forward strand.
AATCCAAACCAACTTCTCTACTAAAGTTTCAGCCAATGCTCCATAAAAGACCATTAATATTAGTTGTGCTTTCTTTTTATTACCATAGTTTCCTTCATCTTGTTATGATCTTGTGACAACACTCCTGTTGCTGAACAACTTTCAAATCAATCCACAAATGAAGGCATCCATTATTACTCCCATAAACAGTGTACTGCTGTGTGACATCTAAGTTCTTCTTCTAGACATGTGAGTCACTTTTGGGTCGTAAACCGTTCACACAGAAATCTGATTGTGGTCACATATAATTAGTCGTATGAAAGAAAATTTTTGATAAAGGTCTTCATCTGAAGATCAGTGCCTAGCTGCTCATGTGTTTTCTCAATATTATTAGCATCAAACAAATGCAGAAAAATTCCCATATGCTGTCATCATCAAAGTATGGATCTTCTTTGACAGCAGAGGTAAAACATTATTTTGTTAAAGCTGTTTGTGTGGATTACCTAAACAACCAGTCATGTTTCCACTCTTAAGTAAAATGTTCCAGAATTTACCCCCAAACCTCTCTGTGGTAAGTTGTTGCATCTATTTTTGTACAAAGCTGAGGTTTGACCTGAAACATTAGTAGTACTGCAGCCTCTGTGAAGCTTTGACAGGTTGGTTTTCCATCCACGAACCACTTCCAACCTGCACTTTGACTCAAAAACTCACCCAAGCAACTCAATAGCTGAAAAAATTATGAGAAAATGTTTGATTGTAGCATGTGGAAAAAAGGTTCAAAAATTCATATTTGGAAAAAAGTATAAAAATGTTCTTGAATTGTCCATAAATGGGTTACTGTAAGTAACCAAGACAGAAAGGTATTTCTGCACCACCCTAAACTGATTTTCTAAATGCTTGTATAGTTCCTGTCAGGTCAGTATGAACAGAATATGGAGTTTTCATGAGTTTCTTATTCAGGGTGTTGTCTTAATCATGTTAATGCTGGAAATATTGCAGTGGGTGTAAATGTTATGTCTGTGAACTGCTGCCAAACAAAGATCTGAGCTCTGGCCAGGTGTCTGTCATATTCAGGACAGGCCATGGGAAGTCATAAAGTAAGCAGAGGATTTGAGCCATTGCATGTAGAAAAGCCTTGAAAGAGCAAAACAAGCCTCGCTCTGAGATCATAAGAAATAAAATACTTAGACGAGAATGTTTCTGGGGTCTTTTGGCCAGTGAGGTTCTGTTATTCAACACATTTTCTCCAGAACTTACAGCTGTGCAGATCATTAGCAAACGGTTGCACGGGAACCTCAGAATCGGCCAAAACCTCAGCTGAAAGTCTTGTTTTACATCCTGAGGTCACGACAGGCCTTAGACTCCATTGCAAATAAGATAAACCTAAAAGGGACTATTCCTGTTTCAACTGTTTTGAAGAAGTAGCACAAGTGACTCTAAACTACAGAGGTAAACTGATCACACATAGAAAAAGGCTTCTGAACTCAAGGGGAAACTTCGTAAACGACCAATATTAGAACACCTTCTGGCACCTTGTTAGCATCATATCAGAAATATACTATTGTTCCCATTTTATTGGCTCAATTATTAAAAAAAATCCCCCACATAGTAAGTTCAGACAGTAGACATGATTAGCACCAATGATCCATTATATATGCTGTTGTCCTTTCGGAACTTTCCTCCATGGGGTAGCTATAACATGGCCGCTCCCCCACTCCACAGCTGCGTGTGCACAGACTTGGCAGAGGTTTTTATACTGGATGCTGTTCTTGACGCAACCATTTGATCATCCTCAGGAAGGGAGGGAGCAGAATTTGAGCCAAGAACCTGCGATAATCCTGCTCTATCATTCCATTGTATGTAGATACATATGGATGGGAAGTATAAGGTAATGTTACTCCATAATGCATTAAAAACAGACAGATTACAATTTGCACTTAAACTCAAGAAGAGTTTGGCTATAATGAACATTTGAAGAAAAAACACCATCCTAGCTGTAAGTACATGGGAGGCAGCATCTTGTTGTGGGGTGTTCCACTAAATACAGTGGATGGTATCATCACAGTGAACCTTTGGCACAAATTAGTCTTCCAATAGACAGTGACTGTAAGTAAAGTACATGTACAATTCAAGGTGACCAGAGGTGGATGTTCATCTGTGTGTTGCTACAGTACACAAGAAGGGTGTGGTGTCACTATGATTGTGCTAAACAAAAGCCAACATGGCACCTGAGCTACAATAGAAACACTATAGCTGTGTCCGAATTCAAGGTCTGCATTCTTCGTAGGATTGGTCTACGTAGACCGGGTCCTTCCAAGGCTGTGAATAAACTAAGACCGGAAGAGAAAAGCTGTGAATTCGGACAGGTCTAGCCTTCACCAACTATCCCGTCCCCACCTCAGCGTAACTCATGTTGCCTAGCAACCGTGACAGCGTGAAGCAGAGAGCGGTGAAGAAAAAAAAAACATTGGAGCTGAAGTTTGTTTTTAGTCATGCATTACTCCTGATTTCTGTATTATTCTTCACCTTTTATAGTAAATGCTGTTCCATAGTAAAAAAAAAATCTGTTTGATTCTAAAATGTTCAAACATGTATTGCACATTTCTACCAGAATAAAATATAAGCAAATTATTCATTTTCAAATATAATACTCTCCAAATCTCAGATAAGACATTACAGTACAGTTAAATAAAACTAGCATGTTTGAAGGCTTAACTTTAATCAGTCAAACCGATTTTCTCAGGAATAAATTAAATACTTTATTAAACCAAACATTTTACATCTACATATTACCTGTCTGAATAATATCGGTGTTTCCACTCATTGGAGAAAGCTAGCGGGAGTTTTTAAAACAATGTGCACGGAGTCAAGCGTTCTCCGGTATACCGAACCTGAAGTGCCATGCCAGCTAACAGCTAGAAAAGGGAGCTGGCTGTTAACGCAGACATGTCCTAAAATGTCGGAGCAGGTTATGTTTTGGTGAACCGAGCAGATATTTGAGACTCACACACTTACATTCTCCCCTAAAACAGTTGTACAAAATCACGTTATGTCATTTTAAGTGTAATATAACAAAATTATTTGCCGCTCTTCACCTCTATTGTCGCTCTGCCTGAACGCCCGGTAGAGACCTATGGGATATTATGGGATATGGTGGGCCATGAAGGATACACCAGACCCACCTTTCAAATCTGGGGAAATGGAGGATGCATTTGGAGGCTGCATTTGAAGGAGACTTCGAATTTTTATGACACAGCTTATGACTTGCTGACCATGTTTCAAAAACAGACATGCTTGAACAAAGGAGCATTCTTGGGGTGATAAATCAGATGGGACTAGAAAGTGTGCATTTCCTGCGAAAATGCAAGTGTGAATGCTGAATGCTTTTGGTAAAAATGGCAAAAGCGTTTGAAGCCGACCTGAGACAGGAACTGTGAAACGAAACTTACATTTTATATTGTCATTCTCAAGTCTGCCAGCAGAGGGAGCTGTTCTTTTTTTTCCATTCATTTATATGGGAATGAAAAATTCATAAAAAGCTAAATATTATAACAAGTATGAAGGTTATGAATACCAAAAGATATAGCCCACATTAGCAGAGTATGCTGAATAGTATAAAAGTAAAGCGAAAATAGCACAAACTATGCAGGAGAAGAAGTGTGGCGAAAAGTGTACGGAAGCAATCAGAATAATAAAAATAATAAAGAACAAATGCCTACAGCATTCACACTAAATATTTGGAGTTCCTTGAAAACGCAACACTGTATTGCTCTGTGTGTAGCACTAAAAACAATGAAATGAGAACAGCTTAAGCCAAAGAGCTCTGCGTGAAAAAAATGAAGACGGACCTTACTCCATTAAATGATTTAGTAGAGTAGAAAGCAGCCAGATGACACCAATTTAAGCAGGAGTTTCAGCATTTCGCTATGTGTGAGTTAGATTTGCAAAAAATGCATCTGAATGAACCACATGACATCTACAACAATGTCTTTAGATAAATGGAAGCAAAAAAGAGATGCTTGGACAAAATGCAAGTTTGCAGAATACCAAAGACACCATGCCAGAGCAAACTCATACTGGCTATCAAGCACTGTGGTGGAGGGGATCATCCTATAGCTTGTTTTGCAGTCACGTGACTTGGCCACGTATGTAATTAATGAATCCATTAATTACATAAACTTCTCTGTATACTATAGTAAAATGTAAGACAATTTGTTCAACAGCTGTCATCAAGAGAACAATGATCCCAAACTAAAATATTGACAATACGTTATTTTAAACGTGAAGCACTTTGCTTCAGCTCCTGGATTTCTTAGGCATTAGTCTCTTTATTTGGAGTGTGCAAAATGAGTCACAACACAAAGGTGTTGTATGGTGATGTCATTAGGTTTTGGCTTCAAATCGTATCTGAGTCATCTTAAAATTGTCTTCACTTTAAGCTCGACTTGTTTTGCTTTTTAGTTGCAGGTGTTGAAAGTGAGAAAACAATGAAATGAGCACATTTTAATCTGTATATTTAATACATCAAGTTAATTTAATCATGTTAAATCATATTTGAACTAATGCCAAAAGCCTCCATGTGTGCACATGTGCAGGGCTATGGATTTGAAGCATTCTTTCCACCATTTATTAACTCCATCCACAACCCTAAAATGCTGCTCCCCGAGTGCGAGAATTATTCAACTTCTGCTGTTCTTCCCCGTATTTACTCCGTGCGCACTGTTGGCTTCAGTGACCACTCAGAGGGGTCCGGTTGAACTTGGCCACATGAAGCCTCAGATTGTGTTGATACAGTTGCCTACCCTGAGGCTTGATAACAGCCCATGAAGAGAGGGGGCCAGAGAAATGGATTGGGCCCCCGGCGCTGACTCCCACCACTCCCCGGACCGGACAGGTTGCGACCCTCACAGCTGAGCTCTGAGTCCGGTCTCAGTATTGCTGGTCACTCTTGGCCTGCAGTCTCCAAATGGTCGTTGATTGTTTTATCTGTCATCACTGAAGAGGTCGTCCCACTCATATGACCGGACCAGCGAAGAGGGACGTCACCTGAGATGTGCAGAACATCTTGTTTTGCTCTTGCTGAGAGGACTTCTGATGAAATGTTTGAATGGTAGGATTGATACACCTGGGTGGGTGCCATGGAACGTTTTCACCAATCAACTGGAATTACACAACTCATAGACCACCCTCCTGCAGATATCTCACACAAGAAGGAAAATCTGAGTCACTTCTAATAAATCTGTGAAAGAAAAAAAAAAATCACATCAAAGTCCAAGTCCATTCCCACTGTTATGATGGAGAATTTAGCTCAATTTCATGAGCAAATTTATAAAAAAACACTGAGAATACTGAGTCATAAAGAGACAACAGACTGATAATCTAACTATAAAAAGTGAGGCAGTAGTTAGAAAGTACTCTTAGCTTACTGATCAGCCGAAACTTGTCAGTCACATATCAAAACAACATGTGAAGTCAAAGCTACCAGGAGTTAAAGTCTTCCAGCTTCTTACAGTCTGTTCTCCCCATTACACTCATCTAATAAGAGCTCTGGCTGCTTGTAACAGACTTTCTGCTTCTCCATGTTGGCGCTCTGCAGTTCATATGTCTCCAAAACAGATGAGGTGATCGCAACGAGAGCGGTCAGTTAATGAATAACAGTTGATTACTGTGATTTATCTGCATAAAACTATGTTTTAACTCATGGAGGAAGCCATATATCAAGTCTGCAAAGAAATTTGGCCAATTTCAAAGCTTTGCTGTACTACATACTCATAAAGATAAAAGCTGATAACAAGGACCTGAATATATATATACACAAGTATTACATATTAAGTATCATGAGACTCCTTTATATGTTTGGCTCTGTCAAGATGAATTGCTTTAGTTTATTCTAACATTTCTCATCTGAAAATAGTATTTTTAAACATATTTAGTCTGTGTTATAGCCACTATAAACATTGCTATATGTTGCTAAAGAAAAACACTGCCAGACAGTTGTTGCATTCACAAAAATACACTCATTTAACCTCATGTCAATCATTTGTTGGCCTTTTCTTTTTTTTACAGGTATTCCTTTTTAGATTTGCTGCCATTTTTTGACCCCTACAGGATCCTGTTTTGATTCTAGAATATGTTGTTGTACAAAAATACTCATGGTCAAGTTAAAGAATGTAAGGTACAAAGGTCCTGACTCTAAAAAAGACCAAAATCACCAGTCCTTCAATACTTTGCTTGACAGCTGGTACGAGGTTGAACTGATGTGGTGTCCATTATGGCCAAAAATTCCCACATTGGTCACAACCATCCAAAGGAAATTGTTCTCAAAGTCTTGTGGTTCAGTCAGATGTAACCTTGCAAACATAAGTCATGCCTTCATATTTTTTATAAAGGGAAGCCCATATCATGACCCTTCTATAACCCTTAACAATTAGTATAACATGTTGAGGTGTATTATCACTAAATATCTCTTCTTCATGACTTCTAGTTCATTTTGATGTAGATGTGCCTATACATACTGTTCAGGAACAGAGAAATTTATTATTTTTCTCAAGGTGGCAACAACGTTCACACATTTCTTTATGGCCAGAACATGTCTTGCTCCATAAGGACTCTATTGCTGTACTCCTTGAAAGTCCCTGCAGTTTAGGAGCCATGTGCACTTCAAATTCTTTACTAATATTTCTCAAACAGTGCAAACAGAACAAGCTTTACCCCAAATCTGTCAAGAACAAGATACAAGGAATGGTGTCACTGAGATTTTGTAGCTCTGAAAAAGAGAACAAATTTCTCTGTTCTCACTGAGCATGTACAGTCATATTCAGTAAATTACAATATTATTGAAATAATTATCTTCACTACAGTAACTCAGTTCACTAGGTAAAACAAATTATTCAGATTAATTACACAAAGAAGAGTGTTTTAAATTCAATTATGATGATTTTCCCTTACAGCCTATGAAAAAACACCAATTCATTTCTTAGAAAATTAGTCATACATCAGATCAAAAACAAACAAAAAAAAAAAAATAATGAAAAATGTGTTTATCACCTGCCAAAAGGTTATTTTAAAATTTATTATTTATCTGACAAGCAAGTCTCGTCGAAGTGCATATTCTACTCTAATGAACAGGACTGCAAAGTCCTTTAGTTGTGGGACTTCAATTCTTTTTAGGGAGCAGATACGTTTTCCTTCAACCCTCCCAAAAATTCCAAACTTGGTCAGACTTAAAATTTTTTATCATGAACTTCAACATTTAACAAGGTGATGAAGACACACTCTGAGACGAGGATGCAAGGTTTTTTATGTTATTATGGGGCAACAGTGACAATGGTGGGAGGAGTCTGTTTTTAACCGGTGGGCTGAACCTTTGCTTCATCTGTCTCACTCTGTATTTTTAGGCAGGACACTTCACCCACCTTGCCCGCTGGGGCTGGTCAGAGGGCATGGTGGTGCCGGTGCAAGGCAGCCCTGCTTCTGTCAGTCTGCCCCAGGGCAACTGTGGCTAAAATGTAGCTTACCACTGTTGGTGTGTGAATGTGTGTGTGAATGGGTGAATGACTGAATGTAGTGAAAAGCGGTTTGGGGTCCTCTGGACTGGATAAGGTGCTATACAAGTACTGGCCATCTAAAAATTTTTAAAATGTCTGAGTTACTTTCCCTAGAATGTTCATTCCTAGAAAGTTTTGCAGCTATTTCTAAAGTTTTCCTCTTTTTTTTTTTTTGAAGAAAGATGACTGACTGGGCAAAGCAAAAGCAACGTTGCGATAAATCCGCAGGAGTAATAAAATAGAATATTCAAATTTATGTGAGATTACTTTCTTGATGAGCTTGTGCTCTCACAGACAATCATTACATAACTGGAGCAAATTTCAGTCTAACGATGTTTATGATGTTTGAGCCAATGTTTCCTTTCAAAACTTCAACCTGCCAACAGCAATAACTCAGCACATTGATAATAGTGATGGTCACTTTGTTTGATGTATGAAACTTCTAAGTTTAGCACAAAAATGATTATTAATCCAGGAGTTGGACCTCAGTTTCTGCTTTTACAAGCAGCCAAACATCACAAACCACAGGTTTGTCTTATTGGGTTGAAACAATCTGCTCAGAGAATACAATCCTTCATTCTTAGAGCTTCAGCTCAGATAGAGAAGAGCTCTCCAAACAAAACGAAGAACTCAGTCAGGGTATTGGAACTGTTTCCAAATCAAATCTGCAGCCTTTGTTTTTCTTTCCACTAATTATCTCCATTACACCGTATTAGTATGACAAATAAAGACAAATCCACCCAAAGTGTGATGAGCTGAAGCTATTCTTGACAGAAAAACCAAAAGGCTGAAATTATTTTATCAGTCCACCCTGTAAAAGAGCTAAAAAGGTTTACACAACACCTTTAAAGGCTGAGAAAAAGCTCTGTGTGGCGATGTTGTAACATCTGAGGTCACATGTCACTGTTACTACAGTTGTGGCTTTGTTTATTTGCGTTCTTTGTCTTCTGCTCATCTTTATTTTCTTTCCCTCCCCTGCTCAAGGTCACAGGTTGATTTCCTATTTCGATCAGGAAAACAAGGGCAGCATTTTCCACTACTGCTGCGTGTCGTTAACTCTGAGTCAACAGGAATCGTGTTTATGATACCTCGGAGCTGCTTCGGACGACTCGACTCTTTCACATCTTCATCGTTTATTGAAAACAGCTCGGCAGGTGGAGTGGAGAGCGTCGGCCAGACTGAAGTTGCAGTGAATCTGAAACAGAAATGCTTTTTTACACGCTTACATTTTAACCTTTATCTGTGGCTCACAGGCTGCTCGCACTTACTGTTTAACTGTCAAGGCCCCATGCCACAAATAAACCAGTTTTTAAAAGTTTATAAAGGTAAAAAGCCATAATATATGCAGTAGAAACTTACCATCAAACCTGCATTTCAAACTTCTGAACAGTCTCTTGCAAAAGTATTCATGTCTTAAACTCTTTCATGGCACAGCGACAAAAGGTCAATCATGTATTCATTAGGATTTTATGCAATAGACCAACACAAAGTCATGCACAATTGTGAATTGGAAGGAAAATGATGCCAGATGATCAAAAGGCCAGAGCAACTACAGAAGTAGGAGAAATTCATTTCATTCCAACTGCTAAGCAAGGAGTTGGACGGGTAATGATTTAGACCTGCTAAGATGTCACGATGGCTATATAAATCAAAAAGGTATTTAATTCCAAGAGAAGACTTTGAAATATTTTTGTTAATTTATAAATCACTGAATGGCGTAGCTTTAAAACACATTAATTATCTGTTGTATCACTTTCTAGACCAATCAGGCCTTCTAGTTCAAGTTTACTTTGCATCCCCAGAATAAAAATCAAACATGAAGACACAGCATTCAGGTTTCAACAACCTTTGAGAAACTTCAAGAAAACTGCAAAAAATAAATAAATAAATAAATAAATAAAAATTAAAATAATGAAACAATCAGTTCCTTAGCATTATTAATCACCTTCACCCTCACTGGCCCCCCACTCTGTCCTATGCTTCAGCATCTTAACGATAGCAGAGTCCACCACGAATGCTAAGCCTAGTTATCATGGTCACTGATGATGCCAGATAGAGGATTTTCCTTGTGACGGTGTTTCTCCACCATTGAGTGACTGTGCTATAATATTCCTATTAACTGATTGGTTGTTTTTGACAGGGAGCTGTACATTTGCAGCTCAGTCCAAATAGGGTGATTAATGATCTCAAACTCTAGTCTTAATTTTGATAGAAAATGTGACAAAATAGAGACACTTAAAAACATGCTTTTCTATTGAATGAAATCAGAATCCCAATTTAAGTTGGAAATGAGAGCCACATGACTGAGTGTTTGTAATCTTGGTAATCTGCATTCTTACCAGTTCTGACTTTAGTCGCACATACCACACAGACATATGCCATGTGCCATATATCTGTGCAAAAGGTGCTTATTCTACAGACACGTGCCCTGAGTAGCACATGCTATGCTTGTCCTGGGATGTTACAGAGCCCCTGATCAGGTTCAATGGCACGGCAGGTCAATGACCCAATCCATACAGCCAAAAGCATTTGTGCTCTGCAGCCAGTAAACACCACTCACCTCGATTTCCAAACAGCTGTGCTGCAGAGAAGCTCCAGGTCGGTCTGTTTAGCTCCTCATTGGCTTGAACTCTTTAACTGGCGGGCGACCACATTGGCAGTATTGATGAACTTTAAAAGCTTGGAAATGATCCAGCCTAATCAATCAGTCTTCACACTGTCTGGGGAAGACAATGGCAAACACTAGAACACCCATCATATCAAAGAATGTGTTCATTTCAATTTTATTTATGATCTCATTAGCAACTATTGCACATTGTTCTCTATAAGGTGAGTTTCAGCAGCCTGCCTTTTAGCTCAGATCTCCTCCCAGGGAGTGAATGAGGTCATGGTGTTCAGGAATCGACTCATCTATTGGGACAATGGAATACGCGGGGCTTCCCAGCATGCATTGCTGTGGCGCACCAATCAGAAGCCTGGGAATATGAGTTAGTTTTTTTTTTAAATTTCCTAAACTGTTATAAGGCTAGAGCTAACCTTCTGAATCACTGTAACTGCTTCCTTTGTTGGCGAGTGTTGTTGGGAAACCATGAAAGAAAACACCCAAAAGTAAGCTGTGCCTCTGCACTGCAACAATGGACCTTACTATTACTCATACATCTATGTTCTCCGAGGCGAATTATTAATAAGTACACACATCACAGTTAACATTTGATTCCTAGCTAGAAAACTATAAAATGTTTTTTTTATTCCATGATCAAACTCCACATCAGAACATAAAATCAGAGTTTAGATAAAGGTTTGGTTGTTCGCTCATCTTCAGTCATGGTTTGTATGCATTATTCAAAACTTAGAAAATATAAAAAGTATTCATATCCTCAAACTTATTTACATTATGCCAAGCTGCAATGCAATTTATTGGTATTTGAGAGCATAATCGTGAAGGGCATGGTAAGTCATAAATCTTTCTTTAAAACAAACAAATATAGCCTAATATGAAAAGGGGCACAGGTAGTACTGCTGCCTTTGGTTGAAATCCGCGGTCCTTTGCCATTTCATTCAAAGTCCTGCTTCTGAATCAGGAAGTTATCTAAAAACATGACACAGTTGTCCTATTTGGGGTATGCCATGCCTCTTGTCAAATGACTGCTGAGGGTAGACGCTACGCCCTTCACAACCCTGCATGGAACAGAAAGTTGAGACAATAAATGGATAACAGATTCAGTCCCTTATTCTTTGATGTCTCTAAAAAATGTTCAGAGCTTAAGTAGTACATACAGCCCACTTATTTAACCTACTAGTTTAGTCTCAGTAGAACTTCACAAAAGTTCTTGTTAAAAGAAAGCAATAAAAAATCCAGTTTGCAGTTTGCCTCCATAGCAATATGGAGGTCCATATTGCTATGCACCTCCATAGCAATATGGAGGCAAACTGCAAACGGGTGGCAGCATCATGTGGGGCTGCTTTTCTTCAGCAAGAGGTGCATACAGAGTAATCCCATACAGAGTAATCCTTAAAGAAAATGTGTTTGTGTCTTAATCAGTGGTTCACCTTCTAGGATGGAAATGACCATATACATCCTGCTAGTCCTAAAATAATATTTATATCAAAGCATATTCATGTGTTAAAATGGCACAAATCAGAAATATTTTTGGCAATCCTATCTGGCATTGTATTTCAGACCACCCACCTATGCAAAGGTCGAGTTAAAACCAAAGAATACAGACCCAACAGTATGAGAGAAAAGAGATTAACCCACTTAGTATTCTTTCTTTCTGTAAATTGTACAGACAGAAAAACATTCATATATTCACACTGGATGTGGCTCCCCTCTCTCATACCTGCCATCCTGAATGCAGCCAAAGAAGGATGTTGTAGTTGTGGCCTTGATCTGAATAAACAGGAGTCTCAAATTCAACACATCCAAGATCAATACAATGTTGTTGAGACTGAAATAAAACCATGAAAAGGAGGATCTAGTCTGTTTTAATGTCAGACGGTGAGAAAATCCCAACAGAGCACCAACTAAAATCTACTCTCAGTGGCAGGTCAGAAACACTAGTGCAGGCTCACCCAATGCTGAGGCTGAACAATTTTGGAGAAAAAGTGAAAGAGGAAGCAGCATTCATCACATCATTCATCCTAAACAGAGTTTTAAGTTTAAAGGCTTGGACCAGGCTTGGAAATGATTGAGGCCTTTTAGCAAAAGCCCCTGACAGCTCTCTGTGACTGCCTGACAAAACAAATGAACCTGCTGTAAATTGATGGAACTGAACAGTCAGACTATCCTGATCAGAAAGGAACCCAAGAAACAGACCGCCCCAACCAAAAATCTCCTTTGCACAACAGAATATCCTCAATGTTAGGCAATGTAGCAGTAGAGATGTTGCCTAATTTTAGTATGTTGTTCAGCTCTCAAGTGTAAGAAAGAGGACTGGTGTGCAGAGAGAGCATTCAAAATACTAAATATGACAGTAGAAGTAATGATCATGATAGAAATACTTAAAAATTGTAAGGGGGCATGAAGAAGTGAGAACAAACGACACAGAGAGAAATCTGAAAGCTTCTGCTGCTGAACACAGGCCAGTAAATTTCCTTTTTTATGATCATCTCTCTAACATCTCTTGAAGACAATAGGCAATCATTCAAATCTGCATAATGAGATCATTTGTTTTACAAAGACCCAGACACCACCTTCATAGCCAGAGTACAGGGCAGGCAGCGGCTAACTCTTAAGTTCATCATCAACATTCCAGCTACAGTATTTTGTAAATTTATTATTATTATTATTTTACCATAACCATTTCCTGTTGCAGTTATGCTATTATCTAGAGATGCATTCCCGCAGCCTCTGATCACTCCACAGTGTTTGTCCAGTGTGTGATTAGGGGGGCCAGGCCACCCTGGAGTCCAGCCTTACTGCGTGGGTAGACTCAGACGGCAGCAGTGGCAAAACCTTCCAGGAAAATCTCACATAAATCAGGTGTGATAGCTGAACGGAAAAACAGCCCCTTCTCCAAGCCCGCTTCCCAAACATCTCTCCTACCAGGAAATCCAAAGTTTAACACCTTTTGAGAATGAGGGGGGAAAAAATGGTCCTTGAGGATAAACAATATTTTTCCAGGCGTTTGTTGTATTGTCCCAGGCAACAAAAGAATCATCCATTTATGCTTCTCTGTCATACTATCATCTTTCCCTCCCAAAGCTTTTCCAATACATTCTCAACAACACACTTGGAGTAATTGTAGTGGTCAACGAGGCAGGCCAGATCTCCAAACAGGAAACATGGGAAAAGGGGCTGAAATTATTCTGATCAAATGAGACTGGGTTATGGAAAATAACGTTAGATGGAGGTCGGAAAGTTCACTCCGGAGCCGTTCCACACACTCACACTGTGGCTTGTTGTGATTTCATTGATTAAAAGTGGACAGCTGAAGACGTCCCCAAACATCCAGACTCATCTTGATTTAATCACAACATCAATTTATCTCTCTGGAGTTATTTTTAGCCAAGTTTCCCAGTGACAGCATTCAGCTGGGTGGAATTATGTTTGGGGTGAGAAACGGAGCTGTTTGCATGCAGACGTCAGGTCATGCAGAGGTCGTTTTTCCTACAATGGTCTCTGCGGCTAATGAATCGTGCTCACATCTAAAAAATGTCCATAAAAAAGTATGTTTTGCGATTATGAAACTATGTTATTTCTCCTTTTATCATCTGTTACCTGTAAACTAAATCTAGAAATTGGTCAATACTGTGCTGGGAAGTATCATAGAGGAAATTAATTAATGAGCTTTAATTTGCATAACTCTTGTGGACTTTATCCTCCTTTATTGGTGAGAAGAAAACATGATTATATTCAGTTTACTGTCTTATTAAAAAAAGATAATTAAGCTAATTTCATTATCAAAAACTACATACATTATGCAGTCTAAATCCACAAATACAGAAAACATGAAGTGGTAAGAAAACCTTTTCAGCAGTGTTAAAAAATTACTTCAACACTGCATCTACATCTCAACCAGGAAGTCACAAAACAACCCAGAACAACATCTAAAGCACTGCAAACCTCAATTCCATCCATCCATTTTCTGTTCACCCTTGTCCCTTAGTGGAGTCGGGAGGTGCTGGTGTCCATCTCCAGCAAGCGTTCCGGGTGAGAGGCGGGGTACACCCTGGACAGGTCACCAGTGTGTCGCAACAAACCTCAATTGCATCAGGTAAGTTAAGTGCCAATGATTTTTAAAAAAAATTCAACTGGGGAAAAGTAGAGTCAATGAGAGAGTTCTTTGCCTATAGCCAAATCAAAGTCCTGAACCTTAAACAAGTTATTCTTGTTCGAAATACTTCTGTGAAAAGAAAAATGGACCAAAATTACTTTAGAGAGACATAAAAGACTCATAGTCTGTAATAACAAAAGTCTGATGGCTGCTGTTGCAGTAAAGCCAGCCAAAAAGTTCTTAAATTTTAGGCTTTTTCACATTAGAAGAAGACTGATTAAGATAACTTTCTTCGGTAATAAATATTTAAATATTGCACTTGGTATTTAACCAAGTTTTTATTTGTGGATAGTAAACTTTTTTGATGAACGAAAACATTTAAGTGTGACGAAAAAGCAAAACCAGGGGAAATCTTTAAATGGGCAAATACTTTTTTTAACAGCACTGTATTTGGAACTAGTAATGTTATCAAAACGTAATTCAAAAGACAAACAACTTGCAAGATTTGGGTTGTACCACCGTTTGCCTTCAGAACTTCCTTTATTCTTTATGGCACAAATTAAACAAGGTGCTTGAACCCTTCCTCAGAGATTCTATCGAAAGCATCCCAGGGTTGATTCTCTTATGTATCGATCACGATCACGATCATGTAGTTGTTACCACAACTATGTGATTGATTTAGATGTGAAGATTTTAAGCAAAATACACATTTACATCATAGCTGCTTTCCCAATGTCAACTTTATGGAAAACAATGAAAGAAATTCCCCTTTAATTCCACTTCCAGATGACTCAACTGGGATAAAACCAAAATCTGTTTTGCAGTTTGAGTTTTTCCACAACATGGTTTTGCAATGTCTGAGGTTTACCAGTCAGTCTGATCTGAAATACTTTTAAAACTGAGAAGCCAGAATTGAATTGCAGGTGAGACGTGTGCCTGCTGGTAAAGTTTTTAATGATTAAACTCCATTTTAACAAATTTACCTGCTTACCTGTTTCACTACTCAGTTCATATGTAACTCTCAGGGAAAAAGACTGCAGGTTGATAAAACGAGGCCAATTGCCCCTGACTTGTGAAACTGTGACAGAATCAGATAAATGTAAGGAAAATAAAACTCTTTCTTAAGATATGCAGCTTGAGGAAGTTTCCCACATGACAACACACACTCAAAGATGCACCAAAAGCACACTTATAAACACACTAACAAACTCTTGACAGATTCAACAGTCTTATCTCTTTCAAGTCACACCAAAAATAGGTGTCCCCAAATAATTTTAGAAACAGATTCAAGGAATTTATCTTTCCTGTTAAATGTGGTTGTGATTCACTGTATTTACCCAGAGACTTTCCCCACAGAGTGGCTTCCGCAGACCAGCCATAACAGTCCATGAAAATACAGGATCGGGACATCAAAGACCTTCTCGAGATTATTCTAGGCAGAAGCATGAAATAACACTGTGACAAATGCAACATGCATGGCAGGACACAATGTCCCTCATCCGTTTACTTTCTGTTCTCAATCAGGTTGCTTATAAACGTTCAAAATAAAACCAGGCCGCTCCCTGGAATGTGGCTTCACAGTTGAGCTGGAGCGTCACACAAACAAGTCAACACTTTGCACCGCAAACACATTTTTCTGTCCTTAATGAGTCAGGTGGTTTCATTCAGAACAATCAAACTGGATTATGTCAATGGCAGAGCTAGAAAATCAGTAAAAACATAAATATTCAAATCTCAAATTGTTCTATTTCTAATACAGTGTGGCTAAAATAAACATTGTTTATTTTAATGCTGTACCTGTGCCTTTGTCTCAGTGTCTTCCTAAAACACACAAAGTCAAGAGTCAGTTTTTTCCCCGGCATCAGGTTTATCATTTTGCACTCCCTTGCAACATTATTTATAGCCTATTGCTGGATGATATTGTAGAAAAATTAAGAATTTAGATACAAGGATTTCGTATCAGTTGATATTAATAATTATTGATTAGCTTTTTTTTTTTTTAAATATCTGATATATTGCCAAACTGGTGATGTGCAAAATTTTCTCTCAAGCTGTTATTCTCATTTTCTCCCTTCACTCCACTGTTTTTTTTTTTTAGAAAGTAATGAGGCACTGTGGCAAAACCAGAAACTGCTGCTGTGCAAATTACTCAACAGGCTGTTGCTAGGTAACGAATGAGCGAGTGAGTTAGATTTTATTTTGTTGTTGTTTGTGTTGTTTTATGTGAAAGTGAGTTAGTCGATGCCTCCCACCTTGCTTAGCTGGCAGTGAGAGTGTGAGCGGCTAAAGTTTTCCTCAGGATTATTACCTCAGAATACAGTTCTGGACTGGAGTTCAGAGAAATTATTCACAATTTTCAATAATGGGCATATTATCTATTGACTTTTCCACATTTTATCATGCTACAACCACAAATTTTAAAACTTATATTTTTGTGTCAGGTCAAGACAAAGTAGTTTAGAAATGTAATACAAGAACTTCTTCTACTTTCTGAAAAATATAGCATGCATTTTCATTCAGGCCCTATTTTTGGAATTCATATGTACCAGCTTTAAACTCCACTACAGAATAAGATTTTTAACCATTCTTCATTTCAAAACACCTGAAGCCCAGAAGCCTCGGACTCCTAAATGGGATTAAATCTGGACCAAACACATGCACATCCTCTGATTTGAGCCATTTAATTATATCTCTCACTGTAAGTTTGAGGTCATAGACCTGACAGAGGGCGAACCTCTCCTTTAGTCTCAAGTCTTCTGTAGCCTCTAGCAGGTTTTCTCCCAGTATTTCCCTGTATCTTGCTCCCCCCATCTTCTCATACAGCTCACCAGCAGTCCTGTCCCTGCTGTAGAAAAGCACCCCTATAGCATGATCCCGCCACCACCATGTTTCAGCATTGATTAACTAATTGAGGGTGATGTGAAATGTAATTTTTTTCCCACAGTGTTTTGTGTGAATGTCAACAAAGAAAATCAGTTCTTGTCTTATCTGACCAAGGCAACGTCTTTGACATGTTTACTGTGTTTTCTATAGCTTGTGGCAAACGAACAGGATTTACAATAGCTTTCTTTTCTTCAAAAAAGGACAAATTTGTCGAGTTCATGGCTAACAGTTGTCCTGAATACAAATCATTCTACCTGACTCATGGATCTCTGCAGGTCATTCAGTGAACGTAATCAAAGGCCCTCTTGGCTGCTTCCAATTAATTATCCATTTCTATGTGTTGCTCCATCAAGATTATTATTACGGTTTATTAATTATTATTACAGTTGTCTGCTAGAACCGTAAGCTACTTTAAAAAACCTGGAATGTATAGTACTGATTATACGCTGGCTTGAACTCAACTGTTGACACAATTACATTAAATATACTCAGTGCTTTCCTAAAATGTGCACACCAAAGACCTCCTTACCTAATTTCAGTCCTACATATTGGGTTTATAGAGAGGACGAGTGCCGCATGAATCAGCAAACCGCGATGCCATCATCATCATTATCAGCAGTTTAAGCTCGTGTTTGGGAAATCACTTTGAAAAAAGAAAAGCAGTTCATGACCATCCATTCATTAGCTGCAGATTATTCTGAGTCGGCTTGCAGATTGGTAATGATGCAGTCGAAAATTGTGATGAGATTTAATAGGTCAGAATGGGGTTTGGAGCTTTTCCCCCACAACTCTTATGTGTGTTGGGATGTTGAAAACATTCCTCCAGATCATCCACTCCCTAAAAGTGATCCATCCCTGATTTTAAACAGTTGGAGTCTAAAAACGTAATGCAATGCAAAATGCAAAAACATTTAAGTTTAGCCAAAGGTAAAGCAAGAATTCATCTGACAAAGACAGGAGGAAGTCTACTAGAAGTCCCTGCTGGGGAAAACTATGTGCCTAATTGTTAAAATCAAGAAAAATACAAATGGGATCCATTTTGAATAAATCACAGGATGCAAATGTTAATGGACCGTGTTTATGGATCAAATGTTAATGGATTATGTTTATGTTATAATGATTTTGTGAGAAATGAATGACATTTATTTTTTTTTGTCCTTAAAAGTATAACAGAACTAATTCGAACAGTGTCAAAATATAACTCAACTTAAAAATAAGTAAATGTGTCAAGGGATATCAAAAAATGACAAAAAGCCACAACTAGCTTGATGCATAAGACTAGAACATGTTAAGACCAGAGTGGAAATGTCTGAGCTAAATGCACAAACCAAGAAGAGCATATAAGAAAAATTTATTCCAAATGGACCTAATAACTAAGCCAATATTTTGGAGTCGCCGTCACAAAGCCCTAATTCCAGTGTCATATAAAATTTAAGGGTGAAGCTAAAGGCATGTGGAAACAAGGCAGCACACAAACCAAACTCAGTTACATCAATTCTGTCAGGAAGAACAGGCAGAATTCCACCAAACCGATGTGAGAAGCATAATTATGTAAGGATACAGAGTCATTCAGTTGTTTACTTAGTACCCAATACTAAGTAAACACATGTAAAAGTCTGAATTTGAAGAAAGATATAAAAAAAAAAGATGATCAAAAAACATATCCGATCATTATTCTGGGATTTAGCAAATAGAAACCATGATGTAATATTAAATCTAGAATATGAAACCTTTGTCTGATTTAATCTTAGGTGTTGGATCCTTTATAGGTTTAAAACATCCCTAACATTAGGCACTGAGGAATAAAATGTTATGTGTTTTTTTATACAGAGAACGTAAATATCTGGTTTCAACTTTGTACAAATGCAAGTACTTGAGTCATACAAAAAGGCACTAGCCATGTGTTCCAGCAAGGAGGGGATGAACGCTGGCAAGCCGTGCTGGAGGAAAAATCGGAAATCAAAACCTAAAATCTGTGTGGTTAGAGTTGTAGTTGCAGCTAGTTTGGGTTCTTGTTTTGCAGTCACACCACTGACAGCTTTTGCCCTTTGCCTTTTTCCATTTTAATTTTTTCTTCTCAATTTTTCCAACAAATTTGATTTATTTAAAGAAATATGAGATAGGCTGTGGCTTTGTTTCATGAGAACTTATTTCAACTGTATGAAGTCTGTTCATAATAAAAGATAAAACAAGTTTCTTGCCAATCAAAATGGAGTTCCGTCTGGAAACAAACTTTAGTTTGAAACATCTCGGGTGCAGCAAGTGTTTTTTTTCCCTCCCCCAGTGTTCTTGTTATCTTCAGAAGCAAAGAGCAGTTGCTTTAATTCAGTTTTAACAAGAGTTTTTGGGGCTTTTAACATGCCGTCTGCAATGTAATTAGTGTCTATGGCTAACTAGTTCCCAGCAGGCAGTTTTAAACACTTTCCATTGCTGCACACCACAAGACTAGAAGCATCTGCAAAAAGAAAAAGTAACGTCCGTTGCACAAAGCACACACGCTGATTTACAGAGCCTGAAATGTTCGTTGCAGGTGCTCTAGGAAATCTCACGCTATCAAAGTGAAATTTCTGACAGATGAAGCATTTGCAGGTTTCAAAGCTGGGAATGATACAAAACTCAAACTGGAGTTCACCAAAGTGCTCTCAGGAGAAACAAAAATGGAAATAAGCACCGATGGACATTATTACAGATGTGAGGAAGAACGAGTTTCCATACGTGAGAGCGGGAAAGACAGAATAAGATAGTATGTCTATGTGCATGCAGAGGCATCTGGTTTTGATCAGCTTTTCCCACTGAACTGGTTGTGTGGTCACACACACACACACGCACACCCGCTCACAGCGGAGGAGTCAAATGTGTCAGTGTGTTTAATGAAAGTGGGGTGACATCTGCGAGCCGTCCGTCTGCGTGCAGCTTCGAGGAGTTCTGCATGTTTGAGTACAAACAAAGACACGCGAGAAGGTGAGAAGATGAGAAGATGACAGGGAGCAGCACACTGCGATGTTGGTGCTGGATGATGTGAGAGAAGTAAAACAAATCTAAAATGAAAACCGTCCTCCTCAAAACAAGACACTTAGTGGAGACAGACAAATATTTGTGGGTAAAGTAGCTGTCTTTTCCCATGTGTTGAGCTGGAGAATGAAACCACCATCAGTGAGAACACATTTACACATGCGCAGGACTGCTGGCCGGAGCCAGGTTTGTTGGGTTAAGCACTTTACAACCACTGATACCTCTGCTCACTAATGTGTGGCATGAATGGAGAACACATGGCAGCAACGGCCTGGAGGATTGCCTTGGCAGCTTTTTTTTTTTTTTTTTTTTTTGCTGCAGAGTGTCTGTAAATGACTGCTGTCTTTCATTTTTCAACATTAATCTACCAGGTCTGCAGCTTGTGAGCCTCAACCCTTGTCCACCGGAGCCACAGATGTATGCTAACTAGTAGCAGAAGCGTCTCTTTCTCCCCTCTAACAAGGTTTGGCTGAGGCAGCCCACCAAATGCAACAGCCCATACCAGACGAGTGCATCATCTCTGTTTGGAAAGAATGAACACATCACTTCCTAATGCCTTCCCAATGACTGCAGGTATTTGTGAGAGAGTCATAGATTTGCAGCATAACCAGTTCTCAAACTGCATCACAATGCTCTGCAGGCAAACCTTCCTTCGGCTGTGACATCTGCACATTATAAAGAAGAGACATAAGAGTAGTTTGTAAGCACTAGACTTTGTAATCACTCGAATTACAAAGTCGAAAATAAAAAATAAGATTTGCAGTGAAAACTGAGAAAATTACTTTCTCATCATCCTGAAACAATATCTGACAAGGATTTCCTGCTCATAGCATCTTGGAACTCATTCTTGGATCCAGTGGCCTCTGTTGCAAAAGGGTCAGCACTGTTTGTTCCTTTAACAGTTAGAGACCTAACTTGGTGGTCGCTCTGATTAGAGTCCAAATGAGATCAGACAGCAGGATCCAGCATGAAAACTTTAGGGCCACTTTGGAACCCCTTAAGAACATGCCCTCTAATTGTTTTTGTAAATGTAAGTGAATGAGTGAATGGAAACTATGCTGAGTGTGGCCTAGCTCTGTAGGAGGAGGATTGTGTCCACAAAGGACCAGAGGAGTTTTGACCATGAGGGCAGATGAGGTTTCAACCCGTTGCACCTGAACTGAACTGTGCAGGTGCACATCAGTGGAGGTCAGAGTTATATTTATACATGACTCTGTCATGTGGAATTTAAATAACTTGATGCCAGCACAACATAAAACGCACTACACCTCTTTACTGTTGTGTGCGAGTGGGGAGCACAACACCTGCACAGTGATAGAGTCCAAGTTTTTAAGAAGTGACCTGGGTTAGCTTAGTCTAGGGCTTGGGTCTAGAGCTAATTAGCCTATTTGATTCAGGTGTGTTTGACCAGAGACACAGCAAAAGGTTACAGGTCACTGGCCCCAGAGCACTGGAGTTACTCAGGATTATTGGAAAAAGAGGATCTGTTTAGTATCAGATTTATGAGGATTGCTTTGACTTTCATTCAGCCTGAAGACTGTAGACTGTTGGAGCAGATCTATCTATTTGCAGAACTGCTGATTGGCTCGTGTTAGTTTGGTTGACCGGTCCACATGTGTTCTGAAAGAGCCTTATGACAGTTTTCCCTCGGAGTACGGAGAGCCGATGGAAGTTGCAAGGACTACCGTGTCCTTACCAAAGCCAGAGTTGTACTCCCAGTGTGTAGTACTCTGCTAGTGTTGCACCTCGGTGCTGAGACTGTTTGTGGTGTTCAGGAACTGCATCTGTAAGTGTCAGATTGTCATAGAGAGGAACATATCAGTTGAGTGAAGTTGCATTTTTGAATTTTGCACATGATGTTGTTTTATTGGTGTCATCAAGCAATGCTCACAATTTCCGTTCGGAACAGTTGGATTTCTTTGTTACGCGACCCAAAATAAACCCAAAATAAGACAGTACAAGCTTGAAAGCAAGACAAAAGTGATGTTGAGAGTGTATTTTTGTCTTTTGCTACTGTTTTTGTGTTTGTATTATATATTTACATATATAACACAAATTTTGTGTTCTCATTCTAATATCTCCTTCATATAAGTGAACTTTAGTTCACTCCTGTTTGATTTTGAAAAAGATGGTTGAAATAAAACAAACAAAAACAATCAAAGCTGTTTCAACTGCAACTTTGTAGATCGTACAGTGAATATTAAATATAATGCCGTAAGGACAATCTCTTCAGCACCTCCTATTTCACTCAGTATCCTCCACTATCATGTCACAGTGTATGTCTGGCTTTTTTTTTTTATTACCTCAAAGACCTTTCTTTGAATACTTCTAGTCTCTTCCTCTTCCTGCTTCCTTCCTTTCCCTCACCTCTGCATCTTCCCTGCACTCTGTCCCGGTCAGCCTTTCATTATTTTTACCCACCAGAATGTGGACCAGCTCCACTTCATGCAAATGGAAAACCACAAGTTTTGTTCTGTCTGGCCAGCTCCCAGCATCAGCCCATCCACCAGCATCTCTGTTCATTGGAAACAAAAACAAGAGGATGTAAAACATTAATACTTTTGAAAAGGTATCACAGGACATACATGGTTTAAATCCATCATCTCTGAGTCGGAGAGAAAGAGAGGACAACACGATACTGCCAGAAACCAGGAATCAGAAATCTTCTTTTCAGACTTTATGTCAGCTCTCTCAGGATGCTGGCACACTTCCATCACTTTCTGAACTTCCTAGCAATGCTTACTGAACCTAGCAGTAACCATAGTGTTATCCTGGCTGAATCTGAGGTTCAAGGTCCGCTGGCCAGAAAATATCAGACGTTTCCAACACGCACCTTAGTTAATTGTTGGCATGGCTATGTAAGGTCTTCATCAGGTACATAAGACCAGAAAGGTAACAAGTTTTTACAAACTCCCTTTTACAAAGGGAGTTTCTACCAATGTCAGCTCAAAGTCAGTTCACACTGTGATTATCAGCCATTATATCACATCTTTCAAACTAAAAGAACAGTGTGGCAAATATTAAACCATATCTCCAAATATTAGAGAAAATCTTGCTGTGTCTTCTGCAATCACTGACATTTGATTGTCATTCTAAATCTGAACATCTCTTCATCTTTTCCGTTTTTGAGAGTTCATCTCTGAAAGAAGGAGTTTTGACATCTACATCTCGCTGCCTACTTATTGTTTTATTGACATATCTTTTGGGCTTCTTGGGGTGAGGATTCTGCCATGTTAGCAAATCAAATAGTCTAGCATCTTCCACAGTACAGAGTGAGTTACTAACAAGATTTCAGTCGGTTTGATTTGGCTTCAGTCTTTCCGGAGGATTAAAAATTAGTTGGTTTAAAATAAAACTGAAAAAACTGAAACAATCTCACCCTTTACACTCTGATCAATTGAAATCAAGTGGCACAACACGTATCCATTATTTGGGCTAGCAAAATTAATATTTTTACCCTCTAAAACATTTCCTTTGAGTACACATCTAATGACTGGGTTTTCAGACAGCTGTAAATCCATTTAAATGTGTTAAGAAATGGCTGTCCTAGCAAATCAATGAAACAAATCGAAGCTGAACCATGAACAGATTTCATTTTATTGTTTTATTAGCGGGCTTTTATTTGTCTAGTGACTACATGAGTGAAGTATTTGCTGTTCAGCTCTGCTCATGCCAAAAAATACATAACAATGAAGAAGGAGAGACAGAGAGCGAGTGATCAAACAAAATAAAAAAAAAACAAGAAGTTGTATCAGTTTCTCTAAAAATACATCACATTAGCGAGGCAGACAAACCTAACACTTAAAGGAGTTACAGGTTCATATAAAAAGAGATATGTTTTTCCATGTCATGTCTCATTTGCTTATTCAACAATCAAAATCAGACGCACTAGGCCGAATAATTGAGTCCAGCCCTGCAGAGTCTGTGTGAGAAAGAGAAAGCTGAATTGATTTATACACCGTAGCATTTATAATCTTTGAAAATGCTATTTAGCTGCAGGAGAAGGAAAGGATTCAATTAAAATGCACCCTTGTGAACTATTACTTCACACTATAATGTGTCTGTGGCCTAACAAGAAACGCAACATAACAAGCACCGCTCACTTTTTTCCCTGCAGTCCTCCTTTGCTTTCCTCTAGGGGGGCAAGATTTACAGTTTGGTCAAAGTCATAGCAGTAAATGCCCTAAAGGACAAGAAAATTGCACTGTACTCTTGTTATGACTTGATTTTCCTCCACTTTGGTCTTTATTGCAGAAGATTAATAACCGAGGACCTGGAAAAGCTTGACTGTTCTACCTCCCACATCCAAAGAAGAATAAGGAAATAATTAAGACACATCAAGGAGCTGAATCATTGCTCTAAAAATCTAGGGATCAATTCTGAAAACATGGTGTTGTACTAATATGCACAGTGCCTTGAACAGGTTATCATTTCCCACAATTATTTATGTTCCAACCACAAACTTATTTACCATAACTTATTTTTTTTTTCTATTGCAAACACAAAGCTGTACAAAATTGTGACGTTCTAGATAAATGGTTTTTCAAACTTTTACTTACAAATAAAAACCAGAAAGGCATGATGTGCATCTGTATTCTGTTCAAAATATATCAAAATGTTAACTTTTTGATAAAGCACTACATTTGATTTAGAACCAATAATGCCAAGCAATGTGAACACATCCTCCCCATGGTGGGAGCATTATGCTCTGATACTCTTCTTCAGCAGAGAAAACTGACAGTAAAAATATTCATAGATGCTCACTATCTAAGTTAAAGGATTTTGACTTTCTTTGCAAAGAAGAATGGAAAAAAAAAATTCTGGCTCCAACAACGGGAGCCAGCTTATGGTAGAGACATAAGCTGAAAGATTGGTAGCTTTATTTGGGTGGATACAAATGCACACCAAAAAATATTTTATTTGCAAAGTATTTTAAAAACCATGTATCATTTTCCTTTCACTTTATAGTTATGCACTCTCTTGTATTATTATTTTGGAAACCTCCAAATATTCAGAAATTTGGAGGTGCAGCATGGCAATATGGGAGAAAGTTTAATGTGTATGAATGCAAGAGACTCAACAGCTTATCTATATATTTTGATGTGTGTTTCACATCTTCAGTCATTTGACCAATAGTTAGCACTTTGTCACACAATGTTGGAGCTGCAACATCTACATATATAAACACTATGTTAAGAACAACTTCAAACAGAAAGTGAAGAATAGTACACTGCCAGAGAGCTCTCTCAACTGGTAACATTCCTCATTATAGTCTTCACAGGTGAGGTATTGCTTGCATAAAGACACATTCATAAACCTGTCTTTAAACCTGCTCTTACATTAATAACCACATTATGGGGGCACTCATTTGGAATACTTTATGCCATGAATAAATATTGTGCAAGCAAAGACTGGATAATGTGTTAGGAGTGATTGAGTGAATGTGGGAAAATATCATGGAAAATATTAGCAAATCGGAAAATGTTACAGGTAGTTGGAATAAGAGAGATATTATAACAATATAATGCATTCTGAGCTTGTGATGACAATTCTTCCAGAACAATGTGAAATCTCACCCTTTACACTCTCATTTGCTTGTCCAGACATACACACACAAACCAGGGTGAGGATTGTTTCACTAATGAGCTGGTTTGGCCGCGGTTGAGTTATGGGCATGAGCGCATGGTGGGACGTCAGTGCAGTCTGGGAGAGTGTACTGAGTGCACCTAACGCCACGTGTTGCCAAGGTCCTGATTTCTCTGCCTGGAGCTGCCTTCTAACAAGGCAGAGCTGACACTGGTGCCATGACCTGACCACAAGCAGTTTGTAGGAAATATTCACATCCGTCACATAAAGCTGAGCTATAACCAGCTATATAAACTGTAATCACATTTCAAGCCGTTAGGGTAGAAAGTGTCGCACCAAACTTCTTAGAGACAGTTTAAAACAGCTAGATCCAAACGCCCAAGTAAAAATGGCACACAAGACAAACATTGTATTACGCTCATGTTGTTTCCAGGTAATTTTGGTTTTGTCTGTTTACAACATGTAATATTTAAAAGAACGCCATGAAATGTTTGGTTTGATTGTTGTTACAGATTGATCTCTCTTTTAAGGCCTCAGAGAAGAGAATTGTGTACTGATGCCAGGGCTGCTGATTGCACCCTTAGGTCCTCCTCATTGATACATCACAAAAAGCCAAACTAAAACCAGAACTACTGAGTGCTGGGACCTTATTACAAATCATAGTTAAGTGTAGAATCTAGATTAAGTGCTTGGTAATCTAAAAAGATTTAATGATTTAAGTGTGTAACAAGTAGCTCCTGAATTTATCATCAATCCCTTTGACGCTGCTTAAGGTAGCAGTTTGACAAAGTGCTAATATTCAGACTGTTGTAAGTCTGCTGTGTTCTTGTCCCGAAAGCTCCCATGAAAAAGTTTGTCAGAGAGTTTGGAAGACGTAAAAAGAAAGACACAGAGAGGACATGAACTATACAGCAAATTACCTTAACTGTAGCACAAAGTTAGATGAATGGTGGAGAGGGGTTATAAAACTGTAACCACATCTGAAATGAAATATAAAAGTGACAATTTAAGAAACCCTTGTTTGTGGCCATTTAATGCTCCTCAACCTACAGATCTGTTTTTTAGTTGCTTCGGAATTAAGGCAAACGCTGAATGAACATGAAATCCCAACCACATAATACAGTCTTACGCTGTTAAACACATTTTTATGGGTGAAGACTCGCAGAGACAGCATTATAAAACAAAAAGTAGAACATACTTCAGATCAAAGGAACAGCCCATCATTGCACATGGGCAGTATGTGAGATGCATCAAGGACACATTGTATTTCTTTCATTTTTGTCCCATTCATTAATTTAACCTACATTTATAATTAAAAAACTTACAGAGCTACCGTTTTCTTAATTGAAAAATTTTAACATTGAATTGTACTTAATTGGTTTGTCTACATTAGAGTTGCTTAAGGACCTCTAGGAAATTGATATAAAGATTTCTGCAGCAGACCAGGGGATTAGTTTCTGCTCCATGACATCAAGCTGTCATGGAGCAGAGGTCAAATGTCCAAGTGATCATGCAAGTGTCCTCAAAGCTCAGGCTGAACACTGCTAGTTTCTCAAGCTGGGCCTACATCCTCAGCAGCATTACACTCTCTGCCCCACCTGTGACAATAAACAGCTTGATTACCACCTCCCGTCCGGTGATGCCATTTAATGCTCTCTCTTGGATCATCCTGGGGGACAAAACAACCAAAAATGTATTTATCTCCCATGCATTTAAACGGACCTCCTATAGCTACGTGTGTACACCACATTTTCCATGATGTGTTTCACCTGCAATATCTTTGACTTGGACCTATAAAAGCTGAGCTTATAGCATTTTCATTTCTGTTCAGCTGTGCAGCAGTTTTATCCAGCATTAAAGCGGTTATGCTCTCTACATCTGAGCATCTCAGAATAAGTCAGATGTCAAAAGTAGATATTACAACAACCACATGAGGCATGCTTTCACACAGACCCAGCTTGTCAACCTTTCTTTACCTTGTCGTCAGACAAAAAAAAAAAAAACAGAAGAAGATATATTCCCCTTATTTTTGTTTTAACTTGACCAAAATTCCTAAGTCTTTGGGTTCACAGAGTTCCTTTTGTCTGTTTTCCAGCTACCTCACACGTTGACTCATACTCTACTTCTCATCTTACAGTTGTTCAGTGTGCAATTTCTAAAAATGACTTTAAAGCTCTTA
The DNA here is from genome assembly GCA_903067095.1 of Girardinus metallicus. Lineage (NCBI taxonomy): Eukaryota > Metazoa > Chordata > Actinopteri > Cyprinodontiformes > Poeciliidae > Girardinus > Girardinus metallicus. The sequence continues at coordinate 32,959 of CAEGAE010003330.1, forward strand.
TTGTTGCAAAGGAAGATGGACATAATCTTCTGGATGCCTAAGATTCTATTTCCATCATCGGAAGTAGCAATATCCTAGTAAACATTATTTGGATATTTACAGTCAGAGATCCTACAGGATGAAGTGCTGGTCCTTTTTCCTGATGACAACTGAAAGACAAAAAAAAAAAAAGAATATATACATCTTTAAGGTGGTGAAATAACCAAAAAGGCAGCAGATTCCATGGAAAACCCCAAATTGTTGGAAACACTCTCAAGCCATTTTCCTCGGCTGCTCGATCTTCAAATAAACTCAGGTTTTTCCAAAGCTTTGCAGAAATAAGAAGAGGAAAAGGGAATGAAACACTGACCTTTAATTTGTCTTTCTCATGCTATGTACATTTAAATTGGTGTTCTTGGAGTGCAACATTACACTTAAAAGTGAACAGAGATAGACAATTTAAAAAATGTTAATGACTCATTCCCAAATGATTCATTCATACAGAATGTGTGTTTCAAATTACTGAACAGTGTGGAAACTCACAAAATCTGTCTTTTAAGACAACCACAAGCTATGCTTTCTTTTATTTGGCTTTTATGCAGCAGACTAGCACATGGAAGCATATAAGCACAAAGGAATTGTATTACTGAAACGGATGCATGGTTTTTAAAATATTTCAAGATTAAAACATGAAAAACTGTGGTGCACACTTACCTCTAAAGAAAATGTTGTGCCTCCAGAAAATAGTCTACCAAAGCCAACGTCCGGTTTGCATTTTGCCTACAGGCATGTAGGTGACAAAGGAAAAATGAAGAAGTTTCTCTACTCGGATGAGACAAAATTGTACTTTTTAACATGCAAAAAGTGGAATTTAGCACACCACCCTGAAAACGCCATCCTCACCTTGAAGTGCAGTGAAGGCAGCATCATGTTGTGGAAAGGCATTTCCTCAGAAGAGACAGAGAAACAGTCTCTGCTGAATGGATTAATGGATATTACAAAAAAAACAGACGATTCTACATCCTTTGTTTGCAGAACAGATAAAATTACAGTAAAATACTTATTTTTTTCATGGCAAGTGTGAAAAAAAAATTCCATTGTCATGGCCAGATCCACTCCTCACCCCCTTACAACCTAGCTCACAGGTGGAAATTCAGTACTGTATGGTAATTTTTTGATGGCTTCAATTTCATCTCCTTCTAAAGAGACTAAAGACACTATAACAGGAATACCTGTTTTAGTGTCAGAAGACAACACTACAACAGGGATACCGGGGTACTCAAACCCCTCTCCAAACAGAGCCCTGTAAAATAAGCTTCCTTCATAGGTTAACTGGGCTCTGCCTTAGAGAAAAGGTGATGAGCTCTGATCAGGTCGGGGTGGTTGAAGGATGAACTCTTGTCCACATCAACAGGAGGCAGGATGTCTCCCTATGGATGTTTTCTGGGAATATCTAGGTGGGTGGAGAGTAAATCCAAAACCTCCTGGAATGAGTGTATTCCTTCTGACTTGGGAATGCCAAAGGATCCAACAGAAAGAGCTGTTTCCCTTCTCCTTATCTCTGAGAGGAAGGAAGATGGTTTATAGATGTATTGAAAAGTGAGACGTGAGACACCATTTAGGTAAACGCAGCTTATATTTTGTATTTCTTTCAATGGAAAAAGAAAATCTCTAAATGGAAACATAATTTTAAAACTCTGTAGCTTTCCTATTTTAGGGTCAACTGGATAAACCTATAAATAATTGGTCAAAAAACAGACTAAATCTTTCCTTTCCTAAATGTCAGGAAATGTCTATTCTGGACATTTGACCTGTTTAAAAGAATAAATTCTAGTGTTTTCAAGCAGATTACTGGATCCAAATATGAACAAATTTTACAGATTTAAAAAAAACCTGTGGACTTAGCTCAGGCATACATTTAAGTCAGTCATTTTTGAGGGGTGCTTAGGGTCGCATCATAAAGAAAGGTTTCATACCTTTTTGCTTTTTCGTTTTCACTACACTTGACCACAGAAATATAACTCACACTGCAACAATGTGATTGAAATGATAAGGAAATACATTTGCGGTAAACTGTTTTTCCTTTCTCAGCATCAGTTTATGAATGAGCTTCAGGTCTCATTAAGCTTTCTAAACAATACTCTAAGCTCTCGTTGGCTATTTCTGACTTTGGGAGAGAGTTTGAAGGGAAATCCGGGATTTATATTATTTTAACTCCTGATAAGAGATTGTGGTTGAATCTGGAGCCAAATTAAAAAGCTGCAGTCATATTGTCAAATGTCAACCTCATGCAAAGATCTGAACACTCGCCCCGGCAGAACGCTGTCAATCTGATTGGAAACTTTGAGGCTGATGTTTAAACCCAAGGCACTTTCCCCAAAACCACAAGACAGCTCTTGATGTTGGTGATATTTTTAGTGCAGCTGGAATGAGATTGTTTCAAAAATATATATTTCCAAGAGCGATTCTGAGAAGCTGAATCTGAGAAAATGGAATAACAGCAGCATTCTATATCACCATTTATATTTCCTAAATATAAAACCAAGTGACAAAAAAGTGCAGATATAGTACAAAGGAAATGCAAAAGCTCATTGGTGAGGCCAGGCTGGTGAATCGGCAGCTCCTCCACACTTTAAAATGAGCTGCGTGAACAAGGGCCTATTTTTATAGAGGTAACTAAAAGCTGTTTTCACTGGTTGTATATTAGCCAGTAAACAGCACAAACAGAAGAAGCTTTAATTTTATTGATCCAAACTCTCAAAATGGTTCCATAAAAAGGGGTTTTATAAGCCATTTAATCTCTGATTAAAACAAAATAGGTAAACAGAGACTTTAATCTTTTCTAAGCATGCTTGATTAAATTTATGTCGAAAAGGAACAGCACCTGTGGAATGAGTGCTCTCCAACTGCTATGACTTTTAAATACAATAAACTGGTGTACAAGTGTGAATTTATTGTGGACTTTCTCATTGTCCAAAGTGCATAATTATATGCATATAGGCTGAAATGTATACATCACTCCACTAAAACCAGGAAGATAGAGCACATAACACCAGTTTTAAAGTCCCTCCACTGGCTCCCTGTAGCTCAGAGGATAGACTTTAAAATACTGTTGTTAGTTTATAAATCACTGAATGGTTTAGCACCACAATACATTAAAGATCTGCTGTTGTTCTACCAACCATCTAGACCCCTCAGGTCTTCTGGTTCTGG
>CAEGAE010003332.1:0-49083 GCA_903067095.1 Girardinus metallicus
ACTAAGATTGCACATATAATCTAATAAAATATAGACTCACCTTTTGTATGTGAGAGTGATGTCACAGAAGAGGCGGGACATAATTCGGAGATCAGATCGCGCATGCGTTGATACCACAGTGACGTTAGCTTTAAGTTGGATACTGGAGCTCCACAGTGTTAAGCGGCGTTTAGCTCAAGGTTAATCCGATTTATGAACGCTAATTTCGGCCAGCCGTTCTCTCCCGCTCTCTCCTCAAGCGCTCGGCGGTTCTCTTAGGTCTGTACTCCGGCATTAGAACCGGCTCTAACTCCGGCGTTAGCTCCTCTTACTCTGGCGTTAGCTCCTCTTACTCCGGCGTTAGCTCTGCTTCGTCCGCCGTTAGCTCCTCTTACGCCAGCGTAAGGCTCTATCGCCTTACTCCGGCATTAGCTCCGCTTCCTCCTCAAGCGCTGGTAGGTTCACTTATGGCTCTGACACCGGGGTAAGGCGTTAGAGCCGGAGTAAGCAGTGTTTAGCTCAAGGTTGATCCGATTTATGAACGCTAATTTCGGCCAGACGTTTTCTACTGCTCCCTTCTCAAACGCTTGGAGGTTCACTTAGGGCTTATTCCGGTTCTAAGGCCACTTACACCGGCTCTAACGCCGGAGTAAACCCTAAATTAACCGCCGAGTGCTTGAGGAAGGAGCAGTAGAGAACGGCTGGCCGAAATTAGCGTTCAAAAATCGGATTAGCATTGAGCTAACACCGTGTACCTCCAATATCCAACTTGAAGCTGACGTCACTGTGGTATCAACGCATGCGCGATCTGATCTCCAAATTATGCCCCGCCTCTTCCGTGACATCACTCTCACATACAAAAGGTGAGTCTATATTTTATTAGATTATATGTGCAATCTTAGTCTTTTATGTATGCGTGTGGGAAAAAAATTGTATGCGTGTGATATTTTTGTAGTGAATATGCGCAATTTTAGTATTTTTTGTGTGTGAGAGAAAAATTGCATATGTGACATTTTAACAGCATATATGTGTAATTTTAGTATTTTGTGTGTGTGTGTATTAGTTTTTAGTAGTGTGTGAGAGACAAAACATAGATTTTGTCCTAAACGGCCCCTCACACTGCCTCCCGGACTTGTTCATCCGTCCCCTGGTCTGTTTCCTCCCCTCATTCACCTCTAATCTATCCTCCGCCCCAGGCGACACGTCCCGTATTCTCAAACAGGTATGGGGGCAAGGTGAGAGTTCATCTATTAAACTCACTGAAGATGAATACATTAACTAAAAATTGGAGTATAGACATTTTTATAAGCGTATTTGTGAGCCTGCCTCTTTATTTTTAAATTGAATATAATTTCAGATTTTTGTATAACTTTTCTTCAGTCTAACTTAGAAAGTGAGCTGTTATTGTTACAGGTTAATTTTCTAAACTACAAAAATGTAGCTATTAGAGAAGCTCAAATATGAATAATTGGATTGATATTGATATCCGATAGTAACACCAGTGTTATGCCACATTTACCAATATTTTATTTTATCAAATTTTTTATGTGATTACTCGATTAATCGTAAGAATAATCGATAGATTACTCGATTACTAAAATATTTGTTTACAACAGCCCTAAATATGTATATTGAGCATTTTCTGGGGAAATCTATCTTTTTACAACTTGTAGACAGGAAAACACCATAACTAGTGTGTGTGCAACATTTGCTGCCTTTGTCCTTACACTGTGTACACATTCATTGGGCAACCATATTTACAAGGATTATTTTTATTTTTATCACCAGCTGCAGTTTTCTGTTAGTCTAAAATGTTATTAACCTCCAACATGAATGTTTAAGAAAACAAATGTGAGGTTTTGACTTTTGTAACAGTATATCTGTATTTGCACAATTACTGGGTAATTGTACTTTTGCAGAACTATTATGCAAGTGCAACCAAATGAAGACATTTTTCCACTGTTTAATATGCATCAGTTTAAGTCAGAATTATGAATAAACAACTCAAAACTTCCCAATAAACAATAAACAGCAACATTGTGACCAATATCTCCACCTTCATTTTCCTTCTTTTCTTCCATTTCTTCCCTTTATACAGACTGTCAGTTTCTTGATATGTTAATGTTTTGTTCAACAGCAAACATAACCTTGCAGACACTGTTTAGAGAGATGGACTCTTTTCATTCACCATAAGTCTTGACGTCCAAGTATCTTTAATAGCTCATATCAATATCCCACCTTCACCTTACTGCTGTCTGAATCAAAGTGGAGCTCTGTTCCTCTTACTGATCCACCCGCAGTCCCATCAAGAGTTGCTCTCATTCCATCAGTTCTTTTGAAAAATCTGTCCTCAGGTATTTCTTGGCCCAGTCTAGACACTTGATGTATGTGTCTTATTCAGCGTTGGTCAGGTTTCAGCCTGTCTTTTCTTGGCCATGTCTCTGAAAACTGAACATCTTGTACTTCTAGTTTCTCCAGACAGGTTGCAGTTACAGAATTTGACAGAACTGAAAGATGATGAGTTCCTTGTAGCTTCACACTTGATTCTTCTCAAATCTTTGGCAGTTAATTTGCATCCATTTTTTTGTTCTCACCATGTTTCCTTTGACCCTTACTGACTACTTGCACCAAAAAGTTGGATGGTTCTGTGATCATGCCCCAATATCTTAGCAATTTCTAAAGTGCTGCATCCATCTGAGAGACTTTTGGTGATTTTTGACTTTTTAGAGTCAGTTCAATCTATTTTTTGGCCCATTTTGCCAAAAGAAAAGAAATTGCCTGATAAATATACATCATCTTGATATATGGTTTGTCCTCGATGGGCCAACCCCTACCTCATTACACAAATACACATCACCTGCTACGCTAAAAAATCTATTCAGCACTGAAGTTTCTCCAGCTTTATATCTGAAAATATGTGTAAAAAAAATTATGAAATGGTCCAGATACTCACTTACTTAATCCTTGTGCACACAATATAAATAAGTGCCACCTTTATTTCTTTTCAAATACAGATTAACTGACACAGAATCAGCAACATGCAGAGCATAACTATTGTTTGACTTTATTCTAGACAAGTTAAAACAGGCCCACTATTCAACAAGTATGTTAAAACTGTAATTTAAGTTGCTACCTGCATCATAAAAAATATGTTTTAAGGAAGTTCTAAAAGAAATTCAGGTATCTCAAAAAGGATGATCCGCCCCGATGACGATAATTATATGGTTTCACAATACTGGAAAATAGAAACCAGTCTGGGAATTCTTCATCCTCTGTTTCCCGACTTTTTCTCTGAGGATAGTGACCCATGTTTTATAATTTAGGGCTAGTTTAAGAAATATGTCCAAAATATCTCCAGTTAAATGAGGTGTAGTAAATATTGTAAATCTGTCTAGACCATGCAGTATCACAACAGATAACTACACTGCTTTTAGAGGTAACTGTATTTCATTATGTAAACAGTATATAATTTAAGAGTTTTAGCTTAGAATAGATGGCATACATTTTCTAGACTTGGAGAGGATACTGGCAAAAAAAAAATTGCAATTGAAGTTATGTTTTTTAAAACTGTAAAATCTTCAATGGAATGCAACAGGGAAGGTTTAGCTTGTCTCCTCACTTTGGTAAAAACTGGGTGCCAGAAAAAATATAATTTTTTCTCTCAACCAAAAAAGCCCTGAAAAGCTTTACCTACAAGAACTAACTGTGATGTGTTTATTTCTCGGACTTGTGAATCAAACTTTTGTTTATTTGAAACAGCCAAGCTAGATTTGTCTTGTCATCTCAAGAAAAAACAACCCTAGTTTTTTCTTAAAAATAGCTTCAGGTTGTTATGTTCCAACAAACGGTCTTGACAGCAAAATTAAGAGAGTGAAATCAAGGGGAGAGTAATGAAACGGGTTACACCCTGTTTCATTGTTTTCCCCTTAATTTCACTCTCAGTATCAGTTCCATAAAACTTCAGTGGAGACATGATGCTTTGTAACGAACAGAAAGTGGGTACACTGTTTTCACAAAGGGATGGATATGACTAGGATGGCTGGGATGTTTAGTCATAATTGCTACTAAGGGGCCCAGTTTGGCCAAGCAAATACTCCCACACTGTCACAAGCCTGAACTGTTGATTCATGCTGCCTTGTAGTTTATGCCAAATGCTAGCCATTCTTCCTAGCTGGCAGGAATGCACTCTAATGTTGTCTTGTTAATGTAGCCATCCGCTTCAAGGTGCTGTGTGAGATAGTATTCCACATTGTTTGGTAGTGCAGAGTACTTGTATCAAGTACTGTTACCTTTTTATCAGATAGTCTGCCTGTTCTCAAGTGACCTCTGCAATCAGCGAGGCGAAAATAAATTCTCCTTTTTTGGATCACTTTTTATGAATCCAACAGATGGTTGTGAGTAAAATCCCAGTAGGCCAGTGATTTTTTTAAAGTAGCTGGCCCAACGAAAATGGCACCAACAACCAAGCAATTGTTCACAATCACTAATACACACTGTCTGATGAGCTGTTTTCACATTGTGAAAACGTAAAATCTTACCACGTACTTTTGGGATAGTTTCTGGTTCAAATATCTTGGTACACTTAAAATAAGACAAAACTATAAGAGCTTGTTTAAGTCAGTAAGTTGTTGTGAAATAATGTGCCAGTGGAGCAATACATTCTAACTTATAAAATGAGAAAAACATTTTGTTCCACTGGCAGATGATTGCTCTCACAGCTAGTACTTTTTCATCAATATTAATAAATTATTGACTTAAAACAAGTTCCTATCTCTTGCTGAAAAGTTATTTGTAAGTTAGTTTTGTCTTATATTAAGTGTACTAAGGTATTTGTACTAAAAACTAGACCAAAAGTACATAGTAACATTTGTGTTTTTGCAGTGCACCATGTCTAGAAGCATAGGTGTGTTAAGTTATTGCCATAAGATTGGCTTGGTAGTTAGTCAGTAATGGAAGTGGAGCCTACCACCACCGATTGACCAGTACAAGACTTGATTGGTTGCCATGGAGACTGATCACTGGCTGTTGGATTCAACTTCATCCCATTCAAATCAATTCAAAGTATCTGTCAAGTATTTTGGCGGTATTTTTTGTACTGAGCAAGTAGAACTCATAAAAACAGCTTGTGAATTGTAGAATTAAACCATCAGAAAGAAACCACTGCTAACGTCAGACAACTTCACTTGCATTTTTCAGTTATGCATTTATATGTCGTACACAGATCTTGTCTGCACCTGTTGGACAGAGACACTGAGGCAGCCAAAGACAAGAATCTAGCCAGAAACTTGCTCTTGTAATCTCGTCTCTCATGAAACAGAGGAGTTTACAACAAATGTGATTGTCAGTGGAGGTACTTCTAACAAACTAAAAGACATACCTCAGCCTCATACTGGCTTGCGTCTTTGCTTCCAGAGAATACCTTCAATAAAAAGGGCTTTGAGGTGAACACGTGACCCTTGCACTACCACTAGAACCCCTGCCAGCAATTAACACCACAGGTGCTGCCTCTGCATGCAGAGGTGAAATGTAATGAAAAGAAGGATGTTTTTTCTCCGAAGGAAATGCCTCTGTCTTTGTTGAAACTTGGCAGGTCTTTGATTGGCTGTGAAACATCTTCAAAGGACTGGAGCACATTATATAGCCTGAACAGAACAGAAGTCTAAGCAGTTAGGAGACGATAAGCAGAAAAAACATTTCACTGACAGAAGACAACATGTCCACACAAAGACAGACATTCCTAAGGAAGGGTGAGTTTCTGGCTTTTTTGTAATGTGTACTTTTGAAATAATAACCATACTATGATTTTTAATTTTGTACAAAATGGTAGTAATCAAACTGAAATTCAGCATTTTAGGGCATGGAAGTAGAACAGTTGTTGACAACTTTTAAAACAGTCTTTTTTTTAACCACAACTACAATTATGCAAACTAAGCTGCTCATGCACTATTCTAATATTAATGAAAATATCTTATTTTCTTCCAGTTCCCGCCTTCACAGTGATAGTCCTGCTTCTGCTGGCCACAATGGGAAAGTCTGAGGTGTTGAGTGACGGCACGCTGACCACTGTGTCACCCTCTTTCTTAAATTCGTCTCTGACCATCCAGACAGTCAACAGTACGTTTCTCTAGTTTTCATGTGTTGGAAGAATTATTGTAAGACAAAAAGGGCCCAAAAATGTACTTCTGATGCATTTTTTACTGAAGCCATTTAAAATTTTCCATAGAGGAAAACAATCTTATCATTTTCATGATTGTAATGAATAACTGACACAGAATGAAAGTATGAAGGAATTGCATAAAGCCAGGCCTTTTAATCAGTTTACCAGCTGCAACATTTCCATTTTTCTTTTTTGTTTGTATTACTTTTTTAATTATTTTAATTCTACATTAATATAATAGCCCTATTTGGAAGGACTCTGTTTATTGATTTTGACATGAGTGTTCTTCTCTGCGTCTTTTTCTTCAGGCACCACGGACCAGAGAAGGGTCCAGCTTTCAGTCAGGCCATGTGGAGATGAAAATGAAAAATACTGTTTAAACGATGGCAAGTGCATCTACCCTCAAGACAGTCGCCGACCTTCCTGCATGTAAGCACACAACTGATGGCGCCGGCCTGTCCTAATGTATTAACAACAGTTTTACACAGGTTGGTTCATGTTTGCTTTAGGAATGCACTCACATTTCTTTCTTCTCTACAGCTGCATGCCTTCGCACAGCGGGCCACGCTGCGAGATCTTCACCGATTTGACTTACCGACCATTAACTATGGACAAAGTTATTCCCATCTTCTTTGGGTGTGTCATGATCTCCATCATTCTGGGTCTTGTATCCTGCTGCTTTATCAAAAGGAGGTAAGTAACTGTGGGCTCTGATGCCACACATTTAATGCAGCTTGCTCGTGTTGAGGCGTGTTGTGAAGCAGACATTAAAAAGTTTTTTATTGCTATTTTACATGTGTCACTCAAGATTTATAGTCACTAATGACTTTGCATTCTTATTGCAGAGCATAAGTTTATTTTTTCTCAGAACAAATTTGCAATCTTGCTTTATTTTTTGCAGATGCATAAAATCAGCGCCTCTGATAAAAGCCGCTGCATCAGAGACTTCGGTGTGACATCATCAACTCCTCTTCATGGTGTTTCTGCACAACTTGAACTGGATTTTATTTTATAACTGAAAGCCAAGTTTTAAGTGTTTTTTTTAACTTGAGATATACATATTTTAAAATAACATGTTGCAATGTGAATGCTGAATTTTGTTATTAACAGTTCCATGATAGTTCTTTCCTTGAAAGAAATGAGGAAAAATATTCTATTTATTGTAATTTTATTTTGATTAAATTATTTGCCTTCTTTTTTTATTTAAAGTTTTGTAATAAATTATAAATAAAACATTGTTTCAAAAATGTTATTTTGAAAGCATGTACTTCTGTCAACATTTAAGCAGTAGTTGATATCAGTGTTAAACATTCACTCTTGCTCTTTAGCATGTAATACACATTTGTTTATATAGCTTTTTGAGAGTACCAATTAAAACAAAGGAAAACTGTGAATGAACAACATTAATGAACAAAACAGTTATTAAAACCAGATTAAATAATTTATCTTTCAGCTTAATAATATGAAAATGTCAAGTGAAAACAGATAGAATTTAAGCTGTAGATCAGCCATTAAAGCTATGATGCACTATTTGGGACTTATGAGCTCAATGGATGAACTAGTGTGTGTAGCAGTTCTAGGTAATTTGCAATTTAATGTATTTAAATCCCACCAAATTAAATGAATCGTGCACACATATTTATAGTCACTTGCCCACATTCCCATTAGTTATAAAACAATGCAATCAAGGTCAGTGTATCACTTATTTTTGGTAAAAAATAAACTTTTCTGGAAACCCAAAGAAGTGGATGCACGGGTGGAGATTCACCTTCTAAAAGAAGGAAAACCCCAAACCGACAGCAGGAGCAACAATAAAGTGGATTAGATCCAAGAAAGCTATTGTGTTAGGGCTCAGTCAAAGCCCAGACCCAAATCTAACAAAAACTTTGCGACATAACTTGAAAACTGATGTTCTTTAACATATATTGTACAATTTGAACCCAAAAGAACACCAGCATAGGTTTTTATTAGCAAACAAAATGTGCAAACTGGTCAGGAGGAGCATCTTTGGTTCCTGATCAGACTTTGTTGGGGAAATTTACTGTTGAGTAATGGAGTAAATAGGAAGTATTACGAAACCAGGAAATGTAGGCAGAGAAATTAACAGATCAGACAAGAAGCAGACAAGGGCAATGGTGGGGAGGAGACAGAAAACAGGTTGGGGGGCTGTGACATTGGTTGTTAATAGACAATCTGGGACTGAGTGAGTACAAAGCAGGTGCATATAAGGGCAACAGTGCAGGTCACAGCAAACCAGCAACCAACTAGAGCAGAGGGGGCAGGAAAGCAGCATGAACCATTACAGGAGTAAAAAAAATATCATGACATGTTCACAGACACACTCCCTCCAATTTGACTGAGCGTGAGCTAATTTCCAAAGGACGGACAAAAATGTAAGTCTCTAAATGAGTAAAAGCAAAGTCTAATTGTAAACAGTGGATTGACAAAGTAGTGACTTTGAGGAGTGAAGCATAAATACACTCCACAATTTAAATCATTATTTTAGATTTCCTTGTAGCAGGAACGATTAAAACCAATTTATTAATTTTCAAAGCAAAATTAAATTAAAAGTGGTTTAAAACTGTGTTAATCTGTTGTTAAAGCAAAGACTTAAAAATAGCAAAAACTTTGTTTTGTTGTTAAACATATGCTACTTAAAAATGAATATAAACAAAAACTGGATTTATACATATTCTTCCAAGAAAATAAACCGGCACGTTCTTGAATTAAAACAATGACATAAACAAACAAATCAGCGGAAGTTTCACTGGACAGCAATGACTACGAAAACCATGACAGTGCAGCGTCATGAAACTGCGGTAGGCTATCTTGGAACCACGTTGATGTAAACTGTCTGCGTGGCCCTTTGAGGTATAATTAATGTAAATCACAGGAGTCCCTCACCACACCCACCCACGCCTTATGACCGAGCCCCCGCGGGGTTTCACTCATCCTCTGGCTTAAGGAGCCTCAGCCCGCACCTTCTCTTCCTGACAGACACCTTAGCAAGTCGGAAGCGCCTCTTTGTAATAACCCAGACAAGCAACGGCTCTGAAATGCGGACCAGAAGACCCTCAGCGTTCCTGTCCCTCATCGGTAAAGTCTGTTTTTATATAAATTAGAGGTTAGAGGTGTTTACAACAGAAAATTGTTCTCGGTTTGGGACGGCAGGCGAGTTAAAACGTAGCAAAGGAAAACAAGTAGGGCAGGCTTTTAATAAGCATTCCTTATACAGGTGTAGTTTGACAGTCTACTTCCACCTATCTTTATATATCATTAATTCAGCGAATTTAGTAGCTTTGTTATTATTAAAGAGAAAAATTATTTTTCATTTACTTCTTACTTCAATGAAAAATCTGTAGCTTGATCTTATTTGCTTTAGCACCATTTTCTGAATGCTAGATAATCAAAATGGTATTACTTTTTCAACCTATCCCTTTCAAAAAACCTTCCCATTTGAAGAGACCAGTGCTGTCATACTTCACTATAAGTAAACCTGATTTGTTGTTATCACAAATTTAAAGTTCACTTGAGTTTTTTTTAACTCAAGCGAACTTGAGTTAAAAATAAACAAAAATAAACACAATTATAACAGCTATATGGACTGGTTGATTGTGTTTTACAGGTGCTTCAAAACTGTTTCAGACATGAAATGCCTTTTAATTTAGCAAAATGGCCGACAATTTAGACTTAAAATGGCAGGAATTTAAGCTAAGTTAAAGGTCTGGTCCATACAGAATAGATTTTATAAATGATAAATGATAAAGTGTTTTTCCATTTATTTCCTGTATCCACACAGATACAGCGTTTTAGGGAAACCTAAATGTTTTTTGTGTTTGTTTTCTTTTTCTAAAGGGGTCCCAGAGTGAACATTTCATTTTATTGCCATGGATAGCAAACACGTCTTTTGTAAATCTGCTGAATTATCAGCCCAACCTGTAATCTAATCTGTAACCCCAAACATGTCGCATATAGAAACATAGAAGGTGTATTACATGTTCGGCTTGTAATTTAATTATTTTAGTTACATTAGCACTTGTCCCCTCAAAGCATCAGCGGCCATGCTAACTAGCCTGAGCACTCATGGCAGGCTCCATTGTGATGAACCAGAGAACAAGGGGGAGGATGTGACCAGCCTGATTGACAGCACTAAGACCCTCCTCCTGGCTCTGATTGGTTCTTTTTGACGGCACAGTGTATTTGTGCAAATAACACCAAGACCATATGGGGAAGGCAGAGGACATTGATTTTTTTCACAGAATGTCTATCTTACATTATACCACCATGAGAAACTAACTAGTGTTAGTTTCTCATGTAAAAAAACTAATTTATTTTTTTTTTATAAAAGTTACATACTGAAGTTTTAGAGGCTTAATGGGAAAACATTATTGTGATTACATGCTGAGTACCTGAAAGAGTAGGAGCTTCTTAAAGCGACAGAGGCCCAATTTCAAGTAGATTAATTGCAAAGTCCAAACTATTTTAAATCATGTTTGATATATACAGCATTTTTATAACAACCGAAGGCAACAGAGTTACTTGATTGTGCTATAAAATGTCCCTATGTGCCCAGAAAATACATACTACTGCTCCTTTAATAACAGATGTTGAAATCAGCCCAAGTCATCCCTGTCATAAATTTAGATTGAAAGGCAAGGTAGCAAACATGTTGCTTACTTTGGGAAATATGACCTTTATGTTCATTATAACGTGGGGACAAAAATCTAACTCAATTCAAGGAAAGACAAATACATTATTTCAGCCACGAGGGTGGGCGAAGATCCTCCTCTCAAATGCATAAAATATAATATGCATACAAGCTGCAATGGATCCACTAAATGATGGCAGATATTTTGGCTCTATTCCAAACCCAAATGCGGTCTGGATTCTGGTTCTGAGTAGAGATATCCTCATTTTGATAATCCAGAAATCAATTTTAGAGCTAATGCGTCCCAATTATTTGAAGAACAGTTGCTTTGCTATAGATATTTGAAACACGGAAGAGGAGGTGACAGGAAGATTATTCTTACAGGTTAGGATTGCAAAAGGGAAGGTGGTTTAAAGATAAGTAAACTAGAGGAGCTATGACTAAAACTATGACATGTTTAAGTTTATGACACCTTCACCTTGAAAGAAAATTGCCTTTTTGCTTTGCCTCGTTCTGAATAGTTAGTGCTAATCTCTGTTCATTCAAAGTGATTATGCAAAGATTGTTATTTGTTGCAGGTAAGATATTGTTGTTTAAAATACAAAAAAAATCGTAAAATCTAAACTATTCCTTTAAATTCACTAATCCCATCAGTATACAAAATGTGTTCTAAATTTGACTTATTCAGATGTTTAAGGTAAAATTTTACCCAGTTTAGCAAGAATTTGTTACTAATAGTGTTTTCGTATGAAACACACTCAGGTTGATTATCTTATGGATCCATGAAACACAGATTCTTTATTTTTATTTGAAAATGGAAATTTAGCTGTCCATAATTCATAATATACATATGGCTTATGTATATTATGAACTAGTCTTTGGAAATCGTTCAATTAGTCTGATTGGATTAGCAGACATTGTTGTCTCTAGAAAGAGACATTCACTTTTTATTCAAATGAAGTGACTAAAAGGTGATTTATCAGTAAGGAATAAGTTTTTACTATTTCATGGGCACACCACTGAACCTAGATACAAAAGCTCCCAACAATCAGCCTTGGTTTCCATGTTGTACACAGAGAATAACATGTACGCAGCCATAACAACAAAAGCAGTTAAATGGACGGTGTTTTTCAGTGAGTGTTACTAGATTTATATCCAAACACATCTTGGATTTAGAGCCGAATGTTTTTCTAACCTGGCTGCTGGAATGTGGGCGTCCTTACATGCTGTGCGTTACAAAGCTTTGCAGGTCAGAACAGGCAAAGAGGGCCAGGCCACCAAGCCGCCCTACATCACATCCTGCAGCTGGCAGTGGCTGTAACGCTTCTTACCAAACTTGGTTATTTTCCTCTGTCATTTTTTACGACTCCTGGATTTTTCCTTTACGGTGGCCCAGAGCCTTATCTAAACAGAGTCAGCAAAGAGGAATTAAAACTGAGATTTGTGGTCTAATCAACATAATGAGATCACAGGCTATAAATCACGTCAAGTAAAAAAAAACAGGTTTCTACATACCTAGATTGTTTGTGCAAATAGAAATGATCTTTGTTACAGTAAAGATCCGTTTTTGAGATTTGAGACACAGATTTTAATTACAAGTATGTCAATGTGTTAATTGACATACCTGACATACTCTTTAGTTGAAATTACCAAATGTTTACAGCAGTTGAAACAACTCTTTGTTTCAACTGCAACATTTAAATCAGTTGATATTTTCCCCCTATCCACTGGGTAGTGACAGAGCTGTAACTGTTGACATATTAAAGGTTAACCCGTCTTCACATCTGGTCCAAACCCTGTCACATCTGCACACATCCATTGATTGTGAGGTTTTGGATTTATGAAGACCAGCTCACGTTTTGAAAGGACATGAATTACTCTAACAGGGATTCTTTGTCATCCTGACTCAGCTTAAAAGAGGCTTGTTTGTTTTTTTTTCTTTCTTCTCCAACCATTGACCCAATGCTTGAATAATGGTTTGTAAATCTGTTGATATTGAGTTGCTATGCCATTGTTGAGGCTAGAGGTATTTCAAGATGACAGAGAACCACTTTGATAATAGTTCTCACTGAACAATTGCTGAATTGTAAAATTATCTCCTTTATTCACTTCGAACCTGATTTTTCTCTTGTGTAAAGTGCAATTATTGCTGTTTTTCATCAACAGGTGTTGTGCTGATTTGGCCATATGTACTCACCATGAGTATTTCACCCAGACTCCAAACCACAGGCAGTTCCTTTCTAACTGCAGGTAATGACCAATAAAGTTGATTTACAACTTTTTGTGGGGGGTGATTTTGATTTAACTGATCGCATGCTAATCCCTGAACATAGGTCTCCAAAGTTTTTGTAATACATGTTGGTAAAGAGAAAAAGTTAATAGTGGTTAATAAATTGAAGGTTATAACTGTGGCAGTTTTTGTGATATAGACCACAGGGCAGCGTTTAAATAGGTTTGGAATGGTGTCCAACAAAATTAGCTCATGTTCTTCAATCACACTCCATTATCTTAGATAATTTTCTGTATTTTAAGGTATTTTAATTGTTTAGGTCAGGGCAGATAAGGAACTTGTGCATTCATGCAAGAACAGCTGCTAATCTATAATTGTTATGTAGTTTATTTTTAACTTCTCCTCATATTTTATGCTGTAATCCACAATAAATTGATAGAGTTTATGTTACCAGGACAGTAAATAAGGTAAATAAATCTTCAGCAGTTTATATTTCTGTTATCCTCTTGGACAATATTCAATGTACAAATGTTATTAAAGAAAATAGGCATGTATTAAGGGTTGACACCTTTTAATCAGGCGGTCAGCCTCTTTTTGGTAGGAGACATAAACATGGCTCAGACAAGGATGAGTATTGTTAATGGGTCTTGTACATCTGGTTTCTTTTCACATCATCCACCACAAACATGACGTGTGGTAAGTGTCAGCTTGTGACTGTAAATGACTGTGACGACATGAGTTAGGTTTATGTCTGTCTTTTTACTAGCTTTAAAGAAGCATCACAATCACTACTGTGAACTGAAAGAACATTTTCATAGTTTGGGATTAGTCTTACTGCATCATACTTTTACTTTTACTTGGGTAATATTATTTTGAAGTAACGCTTCTCTTACTTGATTAGAATTCCTGGCTACTCTACCAAGCTCTAGTTACATTACTGAGTACAGAATGACACATTCAGACAAAGTTACACACCACTAAACTCACCACTAACGCATTCACCCAAACGCATTCAGTTTGATGTGTCACCACACATCAACTGAATATTCTCACACAAACATCATTGTTCAAAAATTATTTTTGGTCTGCTGAGCCCAGTGTGCCATTTGTAGGTCAAATAAATAAATAGTTAACAGAATAACTATTTATCAGAAATGCTTTGCTGTTTTTTGGGAGGTGAATATGACTCGATGGGTGGAGTAGTATTTACAGTCCAAAAGTTTCGGTCCAAGCCTCCTCCTGCCAGGCGTCAATGTGCCCCTGCGCAAGACCCTTATCTCCAAGTTGCCTTACCAATCTGTGCATCGATGTTTGACGGTGTGCATTTTTGTGAGTAGATATGGATGAGTGAATCTCTAGCGTAACCCGTATGACAAGAAAACTGCCACACAAACCACACAAACTGCTTGGTCCATAGGTATAGGGTTACACAATCTCCATGTCTGTTGGCAGGTCATTCATCCTTTTTGTTGTTTCTTTTGCAGCCAAAAGAGATTCCTTATCCTTATTAGACTGTTTGTAATAGTGTTACCCTAACCCTATTAATAAACTGTGGAATATTTAACCCAAAAGGATCAACATGAATTTTGATAACAAACTAAATCTGTTGCAGGTCAGGAAGAAGAGCACCCTCATATGACCAAACGCTCAACTACAAGCTGTGAAAGAGAGTTTGACACCTACTGCTTTAACAATGGCAAGTGCATTCTGCTGGAAGACATGAAAGAACACCACTGCAAGTAGGTACATGCGTTAAGTGTATGTGTGTGTGCATGTGTTTCCTGTTCCTTTGCTTTGTCACGGTCCATAATTAATACGTGACACCTCTGTTTGTATTGCAGGTGTAAGAAGGGCTTTTATGGCCCTAGGTGTGCCACCCCAGAGCTCCTTGGTCAGCCAAAGGATGAAGAGCAAGTGGTGGTCATCTTGTTCTGTGTGACCCTGCTGATGATTGGTCTGGGTGGGGCTTTATACTTCTTCTACAAGTGGTAAGGCTTTCATTCATGAATGAATGAGTTTAGTGGTGTGTAACTTTTGATCTCTGAAAGATAAAGGCTAAGGGCCACAGGCAACAATTAAAGTTGATTATGAGTCACACTTGAAACAACAGTTGACTCAGATGGATTCAAACCATTAAACAGACACATGAGAATATAGAGCATGAAAGCAGGAGAACCTGGGAAAAAAGGCCAACATCAGTGATTATCAAACATCTCAGGCTTAAAATTTCCAACCCCGCCATGCCAACAAGACTAGAAGGTTAGACTCGACCAAAATGTACCCTTTTGGCTTACATATGAAATGTCACAGTGATCATAAATGCAGTTGTGAAGAAGTTTAAAGTTGGGTCTGTTTACAGAAGAATATCAGGGGCTTGGACCTCTGAAATCACTTTCCAATCCGTCATGGTGGAAGCATCATGCTGTGGGATGATTTTCTTCACCAGGGAAAGTGAATTAGGTCAAGGCTGACAGGAAGATTAGTGGAGCTATAAAAAATAAAAACATGTTTGAGGCTGGAAAATGTTTAAAAATGGCATGGGGTGGATGTTGACCCTCCTGTAGGAAAACAACTCTAAACATACAACCTGAGTTACAATGGAGTAGTTAAGATTAGAGTTACACAATATGTTGATTTGCAGTCAACATAGGTTTATGTATGTATATGTAACATGCATTATCTCAAAGGGAAATGACTACTTGGATTAAATAATAATAAACTTGGATTAGCTAATAATAAAAAAATAATAATAGTATTATATTTAAGGCACTCTTAACATTTTACATGCCAGCAATGTATCTAGCCATTTGCACTGATATTTCCTGCCAGAGAAACCTCCACCTGATATAAATTTTAGTGACCTAACAGTGATGATGACATTTTAATGATGAAATCAAACAATAGTTAGAAATTGCAGTTATCCAAATTGATGTTAATGTCTCAATATCTGATAATACTATTGCAATTGCGTGTTTTTCTAATGCAATCCATTTAGTATGAGTAACTGTAGTTAGTCACTATTTTGCAAGGAAGAGTAGATAAAATGTTAGTTTCTACATTTGCAAAGACGTACACTAAAGGACTTGCAGCAGTTGCAGCAAAAGGAGAAAAACAGTCAGAAGGACTGAAGACAAATAAATGCATGCCACACTTTTAAAATTTTGACTTGTAGAAACATTTGTAAATAATATGAAACCATGTGCTCACTAGTTTTCCCAAATCATCTAAAACATACAGGTTCCAGCTTGTAAAAAGCACTTCTTCTGAAATATGTTGATAATGAGTATGTTCTTCTTCGTTTCTGGAAATCAACTCTAGACCTTCCAGTTTCTTATTTATGACGAACAGTTTGCTCCCAACACTAACTTTGAGAGACACAGATTAAAAGGCAAAACTTAAAGCATATGGCGACCTCTAGGGACATGTACTTGTAATTACAGGGGAGGGATTATTTGTTTTGAACCAAGAATGCAATAAATAATAAATGCAAAGGAAACAATTTCACAAATAACAAATAGTTATATCAGACACAAAGTATAGAGGCTAAACTAAAATGCAGATTATTTTCATGAAAATACATCTTTAAGTGTGAATCACAGTGTTTTTATGTATCCTTGACACAGCCTTCGACGTTTTACAGCAAACTACTTACTTTAGGGTGTAAAGAAATCCACTAGCATCCCACTTCCTGTAGAAACATGTCACACCACAGGGTGAGATTACTCATGCCTCCAAAACCCTTATTAGGGAAGGTTCAAATATTTTTTAAAGCCCCGATAAAAACAAGGTCTGAGATTTAATAGATGCCTTTCGAAGGGGAATGAATTATGTGTTGCTTTTTACAGGTACAAGAGGAACAAATTCCCAAGGCAGCCGAAGCGGCAGGGTTACAAAGGAGTCCAGACGGTTTAAAGTGTCGTGCAAATACACCCCCATGGCGACTGATGCTGGATTTTTCCTGTTTTCTGAATAAAAGTTGACCATACAAAGATGTTTCCAGACAAGCCCACACTTTAAAGCACTGCTGTATGTTTATCAAGCAGACAGATCATCCCGTAGAGATTAAAATATTCAAAAGAGGGCAGCTCTTTGTGTGGTAGCAACTGTTTTCCAGCTGTACTGGTTCTTAAGTTTCGGCACCTGTTACACTCAGTTTGAAAAGATGAATAGTGAGACAAACAAAAACGGTTTCCAGTGGGAGAAACCACCCACATGAGGGCAGAGATCTCACACAAGACAATCAAATAAAATGTATAAACGGTGGGAAACGACAGAAACTGAAATTAATCTGTTTCTTCTACATGTTTAAAGTAAGAAGAGTAAAAATACAGTCATGTTCTTCCTCTTTTCTCCACTGTAGATATTTTATATTTATTTGTAGCTTGCTTTAAATTGTATATTTATGATAGACTTTTGTTATGGGGACTTGTAGTGTAATTACATTTTTCTAAATTATTTTAAAGTGTTAATATATAGACAGACATATCAATTTTTAAAGTTCTGTTATTTGTGAATATAAATGTAACTTGACTGTTTACCTGATCGTATGTGTGTCCATGTTTTCACTTCCACAATAAAGCTCATGTTCTCTCCTTTTTCACAAGTTCTCATGCAGTTTTCACATCTCTGTGTGATGATCTTGCATTAGTAGGAAATATCAGCTGTTTTGTGGTATAAAAATATAAATTA
Source organism: Girardinus metallicus (assembly GCA_903067095.1). NCBI lineage: Eukaryota > Metazoa > Chordata > Actinopteri > Cyprinodontiformes > Poeciliidae > Girardinus > Girardinus metallicus. The sequence goes on from CAEGAE010003332.1 coordinate 17,704, forward strand.
AATCATTTGTATAATTTTGTACTTGAAATTGTGCTTCAATTACTGATTCATATTGATGTTAATATGTTCTTTTCTTTTTTTTTATTTCACTTTGAAGACAACAAGACAGTTTTTCTTATATATTTTATTTTGTTTGCACTGACTTTGGTCTAAAGTCAGAAGAAAAACAACTATGTCGTGTGTTTTTGTTTGAACATCAGTCTTAAGACAGAAGTAACAAAAAATTGTTTTGATTTTGTATTTTATCTAAACATTTGTTTTAAGAACAATTTTAAATTGAGGGTTATTTAAATTTTATTTTTATGTACTTTATTCTAACATGCGAGAAGCTTAATGTTAGCCTGTTTTGTCAAAACCAAATCCAGTTTAACCAACAGTTGTTTTAATGGTTTTGTGAGTAGTAGTCTTTATTTAGCAGTTGTTAGACAGGAAAGTGGGTCAGAGACGGGGAAGGCATGTCGCAAAGGTCATCAAACTTGTGATGGCAGTGTCACGGACTAAGGTCTCCGTACATGAGTCGCGTTTTACCCCAGCATCACCCGCAAAACCAGTTTAAATGTGTGTTTGGGATTATTCTCCCAATGGAATGCATAATTGTGTGTTACTGTGTGATTACTGAGTTGAGAGGAAGCTGAAACGTTTGGAGGTAGGACCTTTGTCATTCCGAGAGCCATTTTAAATTTAAAACTGTTTCACTGTGGTAACTGATATTAGTTTTTTTTTTTTTTTTTTTTTTAAAAAACAGCTTTCACATTTTAGTCAGTCCGAGCTTTGGAGGTCATTGTTAACCAATTTCCTTCCATCTGAGCCTGACCCTGACATTTTTGGACCTGATGGTTGAAACTTTCACACTTGGTGGTTTAACAGGATAGCTATCCCATAACATCACGACTTTTGGCTTGCAAAGGACAGTATAGGCTAACATAAAGCTTGTGGAATTGACACAACCTCAACCTTTTGGAAAATGTATGGTTTGTGTTTATGACCAAGTAGGTGCCAGGAAAAAAAACATCTGAAGTGAGGTCAATCAATTCTGATAAAAAAGTGGAAAAATATCTGGCCAGAATTTTACTGAAGGCAACAAAAAGATTGTGGTTTCTCTTCAATTTGCTCAGGGACATTTTAGCAAAGTACTGGTGATGTGTATGTGCATATTTTGACATTCATTTCAAATTCTTTTTAAATTAAATCTCAAGCTCCTAATTTTGTTTTTTTAAAAACCATTGAGATTGCTTTATAATCATTTCATCTTAAAAAAATAAGATATTAAATGCATTTTTCAATGAATAAGTAAATGCATGATATTTATGTTTATGATCTATACAATTAAAAGATGTACACAGGCATCTTTTAATTACATTGTAGTTCACTGATGAAAAGTTACTTTCACTTGTTGCTAACATACAGTTTGTTTTAGACAGATCATTTAAAATGGAATACAAAAAAGGGGAGCACAGACACTTTTCTGAACACCAAGTTTTAGATGTTAGCTAATGATAGAATTTCCTCAAAAATACAAAGTAAACAATTAAAACCAGAATAAAAAATAACATCAACACTACAGTTGCACTAAAAACTGTGATGGGAATATTGAGTAATTCAATTCCAAGAAAAACACTTGGGGTTCATCTAAAGGGGTGGGAGGATTTCAGTCAGAAAGAAAACAAGAAAATTCCAGTTACAGCTCATGTGCAGAGCAGATGGTAATAATCCAATGAAAGGGTCCCGCTCAACATCCTGCCGTCTTTATTATCTTCTTTTTTTCTACACAGTACACTGTTAGTTTGCACTGCTGCCTCATAACAGCAACTTTTCAGGTTCAAATCTGAGTTCTGGAGTTTACGCTACTTCTAAATGTACATCTGGGAATGTTAAAAGTTAGTTCTGAAACCATGGAAAATTTTCACAGTATGTCCTCAAACCATCTTGGATTGGGAAAAACTGAAAGTTCTGAATTAGGCAATTACATAAGTTTGAAATTAGAATCTGAAACGCTCCTAAACACTCAAAACTTCCAGATGTAGACAAATTATTTCAATGCTGTAGTATTGCATAGTTTTTGTTCGTTTGTATTTTTTAGTGCTACTACATGAGAGATTTACAATAAAACCACCATGTAAATTAAGTCAATAACATGCGACTTGTCGTCTTCCCGCATTTTTGGACTGAGAACTATGTCTCTAAAGTCGATCAAAGCCATGCTAATAGTTAAAATTGTTTTGCTTTGTTTTTAGAAAGCAGGATAAATTCTAAATTATGTGTAAGTCTGCTCACCGAACATTTGTGATCTAACCTGTACTGTCCTGAGTTGCAGTATTAGTTAATCAATGGCAAGATTTAATTCTCTGCACGTCGATTAGTGCCTGTTCCAAAGTCAATGAGCCACAATTAACACTTCACTCAAGCCTCTTCATATGTTCTCTATGCAAATGACTTGCAGTGGTGACACATAAACATTAACTCGACTTCTGTGTTAAGACATACTTAAAAACATCAGCATGCACTAACACACTAAGACCCACAAACACACCCACTTGGTGGCTTCCGTTTTGTTCTAAATATAAAACTTGTGGATCAACGCATTCCAGAATTCAGAACTTGTTCTTACCAAATTATTGCATAAGTAATAGTAGGTTGTTCATACAATGAGTAATGTTGTTGGTGGAAGGGAAGCCCCATTAAGCTGCATCCTTGCGTGTCCTTTGACAAAACAAATCCCTCCACGTGTAGCACGGATGCAATTGTTTTGCAGCTCAAAACTGGTTCATGTTGACTTCATGGCATTTCTTTTATTATTTCCTTTGAGCAGCTTGAGAGTAAAAGCGTAATATTTTAAGCACTTTTGTCCAAAGCAACGAGCCAAAAACAATCACAAGCGTTCCAGATTCATTCAGTATTATTTTTCACTTCTACTGTCAACAAACTTCCTATTAATCCAGAGCATCCGTGTCATGCACTATAACAAAAGTTTGTCCAGATAATTTTGTTTCCAGAGAATCGAACATACTGAGTTTGGCGTCACAACTTTCCCTCTATTGTCATTATGAAATTATTTACGCTTTTCTTGAATGTATGTTGAAATATTTGCATAGCATTTTCCTACAGACATTGATAGTAAGTGAAAAGCATCACAATACATTAAAAAAGTTAGTAATAGAATTTTGATCAAAAAGAAATTTACCTAAACATGAAACAAAAGTTATTTCTAAAGTCTGAGCTATATTGTTCACAAAATTCCTAATATTTAGCCATCGTCTTAACTTCGTCTTCCAATGGTTCATTACTGTGTAATTACACCTACCAATGTTAAAACTAAGACTGGTAGCCAATCAAAATCATGTTTGCTGCTAACATTGTTTAATTGCTGTCTAATCAAATTGTTTGTGATTGTTTAGCGGGTTGTTTACTAATTTTTTTACTAGCTCGTTATCTGGAAAAATCATTTGTAATTTTTCAGCTCTGTATCAGAGATGATGGAGTACAGAGAGCTGGTAGACTATTTTGTGGGACGCTGTTGAACCGCTCACCTCATCCTTAACGTGAAAACTATTTTCATCATGGGAGAAGAAGGTGAGGTGGTGGAGGAGCATAGGCAAGAGAAGTTTATTTGTATAGCGCATTTTCAGCAAAAGGGCAACCTCTGGAGATTTTGTGCAAAGATAGCCTGTTGAAGACATCCCTTTGTCCTACACTATCTACTTCGTCCAGAGGTTCTGGGCTCTCGGCTGTTGAGAAGCAATTGTTTCCTGGACGCATGGACTGTGTTGAAGTTTTAAATTTTAACCAATGGCTAGTGTTTGCTTGTTACATATGTTATGTGTCAGTTCGAGCCCAAGAAGCTTACTTGAAATTGTCTGTGCTATAAACATCCATCCTCCACTGCGAATAGATAAGTGCCGAGCCAAACGAGGAGGCTGTCAATGTTGATTCAATATTTGACCAACACGGACTGAACGGCTTCGTTCACGTCCTCTGCTCTGCTACATTGCTAAAACAGTGAAGTAAATCAACGCCACTGTTTACAACTTTTTCTTCTTTTTGCCGATTGGCAAAAATCAACTAGAGACAATCAAAGTTAAAGGGACAAAGTTCAGACTGTGCTGTAAGTAAGATTTGTTTTGGAAAATTTTTCGCTCTGGGATTGATGAAGTCTTTTTGAATTAATAAAATGTATTTAGATTTTGACTTTTGGTTTAAAAATTTGTTTCATTTAGTAGTGGTTTTCTTACCAAGTGTCTTCGTTCCTGCTGATCTGTTTATTCCTGAACGTTTTCACCAAGGTTTGTGAGTGTTTTTGAAAACAAGTAATTCACAAATAATGTTTTTACCTTTCGGCTGTTAACTAGGCAGCGGTGTGTTTACAGTGGGTGGCTGTTATAAGGCGCTTCTCTTTAGCCTTGGCTCAGACTTTCCACACATTCAAATCTAATATCTACAATGCCATTCTTACACCTAATCCAAACAATCTAATTCCACAGCCATTATAAACAAAACGTCTGAGGAGATCCTGGGCTGTGGAATGAAGACAGAGAGGTTCCTAGCATTCTGTGTGGTTACTATGGGATTCCACCACAGCACGTGTGGCGGGACAGCCTCTCTCGACAGACACAACAACATGAGCAACACAAACATCTGAGCAGCTTCCCCACCCAAGCCTCAAGGTGTCCTCTTGGTTACCGAGGACTAAAATAGCAACACTAAGCATCCTTTTATAAAACCCACACACAGAAAATTCACACACAATAACACCAGAGGACTCTAGGTGGAACGAAACAAAACTCATGGAAATTTTTAATAAAGAATCTGAGGAGACACATTGTGACAGATACCATGAAAAATTCGTAACATAGAAAAAAGCATAATACTTTAATTACACACCGTTTAATGTCTGTCATGATTTGTTACCACATTACTGCTTTATGCCACATCACTATTTTTAGACAACTTCTCATCATTTAACCGTATTTACACATGAAGCCAATTATCAATCCTTTGCAATCATAAAATTGGACTGGCACGCAAGGGACTCACCTACGAAACTATAATATCATTTTTATCTGATAATAACTTAGAAGGTGGTTTCTCACAGGGCAATGTAATTGGACCAACGTACAAATTTATCCCTGAATTTGTCTTTGGAGAGGGGGACTTTAATCCTGATTTAATATAGGAGTTCTTGGTGGAATGCTTATTCTACTGAACGGAGTGAAGTTTAGCTTTTAATTACATATTTTACAAATTAAAAAACAATATAAGTGTGTTGAACTGTTACTCCAAAGTGATTTTAGCTTTTGTACTCAATCTTCTTCAGAGTAGACTTCAGGTAAATTGGAAATTATTCTTTTCATATGGTTTTACGCTGTCACACACCCAATCGTAGAACGTATTTTATGATTCTTCTTGTTTTATGATCACTTTGAACCCTGTACAAAGGTCAGCCATGTCCCTGGGCTACAGCCAATCATTAAAACAAACATGTGGATGCATCTTTATTGTCAAATAAAATGTTGTTTGTGCAATTTTGTGTTTGATTTGTATATTTTCTCATTACTGTTTGACAAATGTCTCCATCCCTAGAATACAAAAGCAAAATTTTTCTTGCTAAAATAGTATTTGCACTCTTAAAGACAGATTCCCTGATGCTTTTTGTCACACTTAAATGTTTCAAATCATCAAACACACTTGAATTTCCTGCGTAAATACAAAAAGCTGCTTTAAAATGGACTTTTAAAATAAATACATCAAGTTAATAAAAAAATTAATCAATAACAGTTTTAAATTATGATTTAAAAAAAAAAGTAAATCAAGTCATTCAAACCAAAAGTTAGCTGTCAACGTTGTGAATTAACTATGATGAACCATTTCTTTAGAAAACTGAGTTCAATCTTCCTAGCCTCTGCATCAACATATCACTTAAACAGAAGAAATTCTTGGACAGATAAGAAACAAAGTCATTGATATTTATCAACCTGGAAAGGGACAGAACTCAGTTTTTATGTCTTTGAGGCTCCAATGAGACACAGTGAGAACAATAAGTGGATAAAATATGGAATATGGAAAGGACATCAACAACTCATCCAGAGTCACACAAAAACGTCAAGTCAGTTTTTATGACTCAACAGAAGTAAAGAGAATGGAAATCAGTAGCAAAGTCCCAAGGTAAAAAAACACCAATGACTAAAATTAGTACAAAAATCTCTCTTATATTTGCCATAAATCAACTGGATGATCCCAAAGACGTTCAAGAAAAAAGTCTGATGACTGACCAGAGAAAAGTGAAGCTACTCTGGTAGTTTGCTTCCTGTTTCAAAAAAAGAATAAAGAATTTTTTAGAGGGATATTCTGTCGATGTCCAGCTTTAGATTCATGTGGCGTTATATGCCCTTTAACATGCCCTTCATATTGAAAAAACCACCAACGTGACTGAATTGAAACATTTCTGTAAAGCCAGATGGACCAAAATTATTTTTTGAAAATTCTCTCATTAAAATAACTTGACATTTTAAAACTGCTTTTTGTGTCTATGTGTTACTTTTGTCTGGTTATATAATTTATTTGTTGATCTCAAACATTTAGGTGTGACAAAAAAAAAGACAGAAATCTTTTTTCATCATACTGTGACTACTAAACAGGAAGTATAATTAAGGCAGTTTAATGATTAGAGACATGTGGAAAGAAATTTACCAACATGGACCAATCCAGTAAACAGCCATTTCTGTTTTCTAATAGTGACTAGAATACATCCATCTGTTTAATTTGTCCTGGCCTCATTTAGTCTAATTATTCCCAGTCCTGTTTCAGGACATTTGGTGTAAAAATGTGTTACCAAGGGGAAGTTGATCATTAAACATACACACACATTTCTGTTTGTGTCACACACTCTCACACCCTTCTTTTGCCCCCGGAGATTTGTGGCAGGCGTTGGTCTATAAAAGCTGCACCTAGTGGAAGCAAAGAGAGCAAACTCCATCTGCAAGCGACTTACATTCCAACACTCACACACACACACACACAGTCAGACACAGATTAGTGCAGGACTGTCATACGCAACACACCGTCTTCCTGGGATATGAACACTCTCATCATCATTTCTCTGCTGTGCATCGGTAAGTCTGGACTTGTACTTTAATTCTGTGAGCCGGAAGTTAAATTAGTAATATGAAAGGAGCATGTGGGTGAGAGAAAAAATGTGAGTCTTCGAGTGATGACTTGTCAGGGAGGAATAGAGAATTTCAAGTATTTTAGGTTAAAAAAAAAAGTTTGTGAAATACACATTTGGGTCTGATTATGTAAATGTCCAACCAAAAATAACGATTTAAGAATGTCATAAGACACATTATTCTTATTTATTAAATGTTGTTCCTCATAGAAAAATTTTAGTTTTGAAAACAGACTGATAATAAATTTTTCGCACTGCTCTCATTACTAGAAATATCTCAGGCTTCTTTTTGTAGAGAACTATTCACTGTCATATTTATATTCATTGATAATAATCATGATATTTGAAAGGACAAAACTATGCTATTTTGGTGATCATTGATTTTTTTAGCTAAGTTCTCAAGATAAAGTATTTACTGAAAAGCTCACATTTTATAATGTAAGCATTTATAAGCAACAAGAGCGCTGTCTCCTTCTCACTATGTCACACCAAATACAAGCGACTACAATTATGGTTGACAAAATAAGGAATACAAAGCTCTATCAAGATTAAATTGGTGCTACTTTGTTGCTACCGTTCCAATTTCTAAATGTCAACTTCTTTGCCTTGTCGTACAAATCAATTTTTATGACACCAGTTTATAGCAATATCCTTTCACAAGAAAATCAGGTCCCATTTTGAATTCAGTTCAGACAAAATTCAATTCAAGTCTAGAAATGAGATAGTGAGATTCAGAACCAGTTCAGTTGATCAAAAAAATACCAGCTGGTAATAAGTTAACTGTTTATGTAACCTTATTGTGTTGACTCACTGACACTGAAAAAAATACTGAGCAAGCATGTGGGGACAGTAGAAAGGAACCATTCCATTCTGAACTACAATCTACTGTGGCAGGAAAGGCGATTAGAGATTAAAAAAATTATATATATATATATATATAGACATACAATAATAAACAACAAAGAAAACAAAAGCACTGAAAACAAAAGTCTTGTCTAAGGAATAGAAAAAAAGAAGAGCGCACAAAGTTAATAACAACAATAGCGTTATCAGTTTCCTCCATGTTGGAATGGGACACAGCTAAACAAAGATGCACTGGGCCAGGAGGACTTTCTATTGACAAAAACTGAGAGTGAACAAAGGTAATTACAGCAACACTTCTATCTATGGGTCATTCTTTTATTAGACACAGAAATAATGACAGCAATTTCTCCTTCTGTTAAACTAGTGAAGAGACATAGCTGGACATTGAGGCAGGGATACTTTCTAGGGAGAGAACAACAGGGAATTAAATAGCAGGAACAATTAAATGTTGCATTATTCTCGACATTTTTGCTAAAATATTTTCTGGTTAAGTAGCTATGTTATGTTTCAGTTTTGTTGTTTGCTGTTTTTAGGGTTCAGTGTCTTGAAAAATGAAAACCATCTAACTACTTCAGTTTTTTTAAATGTCTTTTTACTTTTGTTTTTGATCTAACCCTTGTGTTTGTGTGCCTTTCTGTGGTTTTGCAGTCGTCTGCAGCGCTCTAGGTGCTCAGGGATCTGAGGACACATATTCAGGTGAAATAGCCAGAGTAACAGCTGATTCAGCCTATGGGGAGCTCCACCATCAACCACTGAATGATGATGATGAACTGGGAACAGAAGAACCGTCAGGACTAGACCACAGATACATGATCGACCATGGTATGAAACGATAAATCAGTTTCTTTCCAGTAAAAATTACCAATTTTTACTGGGTTTTCCATAAACAATTTGAGTAAAACTTGAAAAATTTCCAACTTTATAATTTCCTGTTCAACTTACTGTTTCCCCTCACAGAGGCGCATGCTGACAAAGACGAGAGGAGGAAGAGGAAGGGCAAAGGCAAGAGGAAGAACAGGCAAAGGAGCAAAACCACCACTCCGTTCAACCCGCAGCACACCAACATCACAAGGGGGCACAGATCCACTCTCACCTCAACTCAGGACCCCTGCACCACCACCCACCTGGGCTTCTGCATTCATGGCTATTGCAAATACATAGAGGGACTGAAAGAGCCAGTGTGCATGTGAGTAAAGCTCAAATCAAGTATTAGATAAATAGTCGTCATAACAAGGATTCAAAAGCATCCATTGGCGGATCGATTGTCTTTGTTCTGCAGCTGTATGAAGGGCTACGATGGAGAGCGCTGTGGCATACAAACTTTGGGGTCATTCATACCCCCTACTCAGCGCTACAATACGGATCTGGTGCAGACGGTTCTCGTGGTCATTGCAGTCGTCCTGTCGGTCATCAGCTGCTGTGCCATCCTGCTCATGACCTGTGCTCAGTAAGTCTGAGAAAATCCCACTGACAAATGAAAGATTTGGATGCAGCATCCAGAGTTCACTGTATGGTCTTTTACAGAAGAGTATAGTTTGTAAGACAGTGCATGACCCTGGTACAAGTCTGTTCATTTCCTTGTAAAAAAAAAAAGAAAAGCTGATGGTGATTTAAAGTTTATTGCAAACAAAGAGTGATAAGAAATTAGTCCAAAAGTTTTTGCTTCCTCAGTTTATTTGAAAAGGTTGGTGATTTAAAAGTTAAAAGTGTGTCACAATATATCGTAGAAAAAATGCATTAGGGTTCTAAAATTACCATCTTTTGATTCTGATAAATTTCTCAAAAGAAAAAACATGTAATCTCTTCATTTAATATAAAAAAAAGGACAGTAACAAAAATAGTTTAATTCACTATTAACCTGTTAAGCTATATTGTTGATTTGTCATGCAAATCAGACACATTCTTATGTTTTCATTTTTTGCTGATGTTTGATCACTTATTTAGAGATTTCCAGACAAGATAAACCTGATAACATCATGATTGCCATTACTGGCTTCTGCAACTATTTTTCTATTTTTTTATTTTATCATTTTTGACCCAACATAACTCTTGGCTGACACTGGCATGGAACAAAAAGAAAAAAAAAGTTCTTTGCTCCCTCGAAACTATAATAGGGGAAGATTACTGACTACCATCCACACCCATAGATCCCAGCATAACACACATTACAATTCAGATATTCTGCCCAGAAACACTTCCTGGCGTATTAACATAGTGCCGAATGAAAAAGCACTCTAACACACCCAAACACACCCACTCAGTGCAGGGATTGCTCACCAACCTTCAAGGATGGACTTTTCCAGCTTCCGTGACTTGTAGTGAAATCTATAATTTCACCATAAATTAATGTCATAACAACTATTAGTCATGCTGAAATACAGATTAACTATGCTTAGTGTCAGTTTGTGACAGGTCCTAGAGTTCCTTATCGATATCCAACCCAGTAAAATGCACCTAATGAACGCTGGGCTGGCTGCTCTCCAGGATATTACACAACAGAGCAGTAAATACTTTACAAGAAAATGATTAACTTCCTCAGATAGGATTCAAAGAGAAAGCAGAAAGTATTTCTGAGAAACAAGTTTAATTTTTGATCAGAATACCAGAAAAGAAATATCGGTTTGGGGTCAAAGACATGTAGCCTCCATCTGCATTTCTCTGACCTTCACAACACCTACAATATTTTTTAATGTTAATTTTGGATATCATTTCCAGTTACAGGTCACATAAAAACTTCCTAGCCTCCTATCTTGGATCTGGGTCAGAGCAGGAGAAACTCCAGAAACCCGCATGTGACGTTGTCGTGTGAGGGCATCAAGTTACAAAGAGGTGGGTGTTACTCCGGTTTTGTCCTACTTGTGTGCATGCAAAGATGCATTGTAGTGTTTTACAGCTTTTGGGAATTTTATTTGATAGCAGTGAATTGGTCATTTAAAGTAGATGATGCATCATTTATTTATTTATTACCTGTTTTCTGTTCATATCACAATTGTTCAGTACACTGTTGGATTATCACAAAAAATCCAAAAAATACATTGAAGTTTGTGTTGTAATGAGTGAAAATGTAGAAAAGGTCAAGGGGTATACATTTCTTACAGTAAACTATAAAAAGATATTTAATATTTTAAATCTGCAACAAGGTTTTTTTAAGTTTAAAGTTCTGCTCATGTTATCCTAGCTAGCTGTTAAGCTGTCCTACATGAGTTTGCTGCCCTGTGTTTGACTGCATAGTCACTAAATCAAATTCTAAGCATAACTGAAAGGGATGTAGCTATAGTTCAGTTCCTGAGTTTTAAAAATAAAACCAGACCTTTACCAAATTCATCCTGTCCAATTCACTTGGGCAACTTTGCAGTGCTGGATGAAGAGTATGTAATCACGCCATCCTGTTTTTGCTGTCTTGCATGTCCCTCTGATCTATTCGCTTCAAATGTATCTAAGTCAGTCTAACCTCTTCCCACGTGACCCTTAAGCCAAACACGAAGGAGTGGTGGCAGGGAGAACCCTTACACTGTTGTTGTTGTTGTTGTGAAATGCAGCCTGTTGCATCATGCAAAGAGGCATCCCCACTGGGGGAATTAATCCTCATTACAATGGGGTGTCTCAGCCTGCGCCATCTATGCAATGCATTCCAGTGTAAAGAGAAACCGCGAATCAGAGCGTGCAAATTCACCCTTGTGTCCCAACAGTAGCACTACTGACACACTTATTGTGCATGTGCACATTTTGCACACCCGAACAGATCTTGCAAACAGTGAATCCACACTGGCACAAAGACTTATCTTGACTTTGTGATAAATGCTGCAAAAATGAACAGGAAACTAACATTTTGAGGGTTAGTTGTGTCTTTAGTAAAATGTTAAACAGTAATATTGGCATAGTTTTTGACCAAATAGTTAACTTTTTTCTCTACATATTTCTTTAATCTCTTATTCCTTTTTCCACAGGCAATGAAATAAGAAGAGGAGTCCAATGACTGGAGAGCGTTGCAGATGTGTAAAATGCAACACTATGTAGAATTTAATTTATTTAGCTTGAATATTTATTGCTTACAACTTAAAATGTGTGTGTGTGTGTTGTATTATTATAATTACAATGTCATGTGCGAGCGAATGCTGAGCATTCAGCCTTTTATTATTTTGTAGTTTGGTTTTATTTATTACACTGCATTTGTTATAGGTCAAAAAATCTCTCAAAATGTAACTATCTCTTGAAAAGTGCTAGAAATAGATTTCAAATAAAGTATCTCAATGTTACATTAAAGTGTTTCATTGTCCACATATTCTATCTGTATATTGTGTTTATTCATGTTTCTGGAAGCACATGTCTCATCAGACCACTCACAAAAACAGTCTTGACGTTCAGAAGACAAAAATAACCCTGAGGAAGGTTCTCAGAAAAGTCACTTCTGGGTAATTCTGTTAAACACCAATGACTTCACATCTATAGAATGACAAACCAAGCTGGATCTTATTCAGAAAAAAAGACAAAGAAAAAAATCTGTCTTTTGAAAAATGTGATATGAAAGATTCCCAAACTTTGTGTAAATTTATACAACATACTGTTTTCTGGGAGAACAAGGTAAATTAGGAATAAATGTTTTCTAGCTAATTGATGGGTGTTTTTGGGATACATAAATATCGGAGTATCATTTGCAAATTACTTAGCATTTATCCAATTAAGCTGTTTGACTTATATTACCTGTAGTTACAAATGAAATAAAAAGTCTAAGAACACAGCTTTGTGGAACCCAGTAAACTGCAATTGATCATAGAAATTGGCTCATTTACTGCAGAGTGACTTCATACATAACTTCTAATTTGCTCAAAAATCAAGAGTGCAATTTTCACTTAATAGTTTATACTATAACAGGTTGAAAGTTAATTGTAAATGGTTGGTTTTAGTTTCATTTTCCTGCAACTGTTGACTTTATTTTCTAAATTTTTACCAGATTTAGGGTATTCAAATCCTTCACATAAATTTAAATCTGATCCAAATACAGTGTAGTCAAATTAAGTTCATAATGCCAATTGTTAAAGCCTGACATAACACTGGCTCTGCCCCTATGCGGAAGTAGGGCAAACCTCAGACAAACAAACAGTTTTACAATGGCAGAAGTGGTGAAACTCAATGCGTTAGCTGAGACATTGAATCATTTTTGCCTTATCAGCCAACACTGAGGCAAAGACAACAGGCAAGAAAATTCTCTGAAGGATACTACATCAGTTCTGTAAGGTTAGTAGCGGGAAACAACTGAGAAATCAATGTTGAAGCCCAAGTTTTTTGCAGTTAGAGGAAGAATGAGGGGCACAAAGTCTCGTTGGATGTGCGTGTAAAAGCTGTGTTGGACGCATTTGTGAGTAATAACTTAAATAATATGAGCTTGTGAAAATCTGCCTTTAGGAAAATGCTTAAAAATAATTATTAACATAACAGGGTGCTCAAATGTAAATGCCGCAGTTATTGCAGCACATATTTTCATGCTGCCAGAGCTACCATTGGAATTTACACACATAAAATCAAGCATAACTACCTTCACTTGTAGGTCTTTAATTTGACTATCACACAGTGTCATCATGACAAAAAATGGCATGCTTACTAGCAGTTACTTTTGTGCAGAGGTACATGTGGTAGTTGCGTTGATCAGTTTCATTCAACTGGACATGAGGTCGACCACAGGCCTTAATCCATCTCTTGCACTATTCCAGTCTCCGTTTGGGTTTTGGAAATGTAATAAAATAAAATTGCGATCACTGATTGGTCAGTTGATGACAAACCTAAAACTACTGACAGGTGGCATCATGTCTGAGCAAGCAGAGTAAATGTAGCAGAAGATTAGTCAGATACACAGCTAAACTAATAAACAGAGCCACTATGCAGGCTATAAAAGATCAAATTCAGTTGGTCATAATATGCTGACGTGGGCAATGTCTTTCTTTGGAGTCTGCAGGTTTTCTGTTACCTTTGTTTCCTCTCACAACCTTTTAATGTTAGTTTCACTGACAAGTAGAAGTTTTTATGTTCCTGCTGGTTTGATGTCATAGTTTCTGTGAGCCTGAAACCTGTTGAAGGTCATTCTCATTTGCTGACTGCTGGGGTGAATGGGAGGATGTTATGGTTTGTGAATTTATTTTTTGTGTTGGTGTTTTTCCTTCTTCTTTTCTTTTTGTTCAGCTTCTCAGAGAAATTTTCCAGGTGCTTTTTGAATGTGTCTTGGTTTCCATGCATCTTTGTTTCAAAAGAATGCTCTGGGTGTGCATTCTATTGGCATTTTCCTCCTTTCTGCCTTTACTTTAAAAACCTGCACCTCTTGTTCATTGTGATAAGTGTTTTGGCCTTGTTTTGCACCAAGGTTATTTTCAAATTTGAGTGTCAGTTTGCCTCTTTAATTGGAATCCCATTTTCTTACCCATGTGTTACCATGGGTTACACATGGATACCCATTAATTCATTTCATGCTAATATTACAAACTGATGGTTGGACATCATGTCCCGGGTGTAACCCGCCCATTGATCTCTAGAGATAGACACTAGCCCCTTTTTGTATTTTCTCTTTTGTTAGTACTAGTCTTTAATATTTTATAGTATTAGATTTCATATGTTGTTGGATTACTCTGTGTAAATTGTTTGTGTTAATTATTTTCCCTCAGTTGCTCAGTTTAGTTCATCATTGAACTGCATTACCTTGATCATGCTCACCTGTGTGATGTTCTACTAACAACCTCCTCAGCAGTTAAAAGCCGGTGAGTTTCTTTACCTCTCCATCAGATCTTTTCGTTATCAATGCATTCCACCCTAGTTTGCCTGAGGTACTATTTTGTGTCCATCTTGTACTTCCTCATATTTGCATATCTATTTTTATAATAAACTTTCACTATAATATGAGACTAATATCTTCCTGTCTGCACTTGGCTTCCATTTCCTTCACACACCAACCTTAGCTGAAGGAAGTGAGGCCTCTAGTGCGTTCGATGTTCTAGGTTATTTTGTGACTTTCTAAATAGTTGTTTATGCACTCTTGGATGATAGTAGGCCGTCCAATAGTAGGAAGAGCCAGTACTGTTCTATGCTTACTTTATTTGGAAATAACAGCTTTGATTTCCTAGGACTGATAAATGTCAGTGACTTTGTTTCCCATCTTTATGCTGGAGCATGATTTGTTTATTATTAGCACATTTTGGCGTATCTCACGTTGTCAGACAGTTTCGATTTAGGTGAATTCCCCAGGTCTGTTTGAAATCAGGTCAATTATTGATTTAACAAAGGGACAAATTGCTTTTTTTGTTGGACAGTGTTGGTTTGAATAGCGTTTTTCTTTTTGCTTGATAAAGGAAATAATCACTTAAAACCTAATTTTTAGATTTCCTCATGTCATCTTTTCTAATACCAATATCTGACACCTGATTTATTTGTTATTAGTTCATTGGTATATATACTAATAAAAGAATTCTGTTTGCCGAAAATCAGTTGAGTCACTTCCATCTTCATTAGCATTTGGGATGCATTTTTTTAGACCCTCCTCAAGAATACATGAGTTACGAAACAGATGGCTATCTTATCATCTCATGGTTCAACTGGTATCACACAGAATGAGCACTTTAAAGAGCCAATAAAGGCTGACTCACACAGTAAAATATATCAACTTGCGGCTACCTTTATACAACAAAGTTTGACACTGCGTCATAGAGGAGGGAAAAAGCAAGGTGAGGCGAGGTGGGCATCAAACACAGGTGATGCAAATACAGGCAAACATTTACCCTGACATTGCGTGTGTTGTGTGAGATTCAAGTTCCTGTGGTAGAAATGGCGAATGAAACATGCTAAAAAATGCTCGTGCATTCATCCATCCCACAAAATCAGTTAATTTGGGTGTGGCGAGCTTTGGAGGTTTCGGTGACACTGAGGTGGGCCCAGGAGCTTTTGTGGGTTACTATGGAGACACTGTAAACATACAGGGACCTGGTTGGTCAGTGGTAATTCATGAGGAGCTCAAATAAAGGACATGCAGGAATTTCATGGGTGTGGTAGTGTTTTTCCCCCCTCAACATGTTCAAAGGATAGAGCTTCTTGCCAGGAAACATTTTCTTTTGTTTTTATCTAATTTACTTCACAGATTTGTAGTTTGTAACATTATATTGGTTACTCTGCAAAAGCAAAAGTAACCAATACTTTGCTTCTGCAAAGTATTGGTTACTTTGCAAAAGCAGAAGTAATCTTCCCAAAAATATAAATTTTTTTTCTTTGAACTTTGTCTGCCTTTTCCACTTATCAGTTTGGCATCAGCTTACCTTCATTTAAAAACATGACTTATTTAAAACTAAAATCATGATGTTTTAGAAAGCCTGCAAATCCACTTTTCAGGAACACCTTAAAGAGTACGAAAGGTTTTCCCAATGATAGCAAGAAATCAAGATATTATAATTTGACTACCAACTCCAGTGATACTGTATATAATCCTCAGGTCAGATTTCTCTGAAGAGAAAAATGTTTGTTAAGGATTATGGTAAATGTGCCACTGAAACAGATTTCTAAAATGCAGAACAGAATTGAACCAAATTGCAAACATGTTAATAATTCAAAAACAAAAGAGTACTTTACTTTGAACAAACTTTATTTGGGGAGTTAGACGTGCTGTTGAAAGACTTTTTGGTATACTTCCTCAAGTTTTCACAATCACTTGTTTTAATAATTTTAATGAGTCACCTATTCACGGAGGACTACACACTACCTGTAAAAGAACACCACCTAGTGTCTGGTAAGAAAACTGTCCGCTTCACTACGGCCCAACTTTACATTTCTGAATTGGATTTAAGCAGAATTTTTGTGTCGAGGTTTGTTTGTTTTTTAAATAAAGAATGTGCATTTTTCTTGAACTAATCCCTTGGATTTCTTACATTTTAACTGAAAGAGCACAAATTTATCATCTTTTTTAAAAAAATAATACATTTTATTTTCAATCTGGCATGAAAGGCTTCTGTTTTATCCCATCTTTTTTTTATTATTTTGGATGCTCCATATACTTTGGCATTTGAGACGATATTTACAGGTACTACCACATTATTAAGAGATGCTAATAATGTGGTGGATAATTGTTTTCTCTGTGCTTAGCTAGGTATTGTGAATCCATTACTACACAAAAGACAGGAAAATTGTTATATTTATGGATGGAGTAATGGCATTATAGGCTTTAGATCAATATCAGAGAGCAATATGGACATATATCAGACTAGTAATTTCTTTAATGTTTAAATCTGCCCTTCTAATGTGTTTTGATGTTGTGTTGCATTGTTTGATTTTATATTTGTACTTGTGTAAATTGTCTGAGTACTTAGACAACACAAATAAAATGTATTATTGTTGGTATTTTCTTTTTTTTTGAGCTGACACCCACTCGCTTCAAATTAGCCTACTGCATACTATTCCTCATGTGAAGGCATTGTGGACAACTCAGATAGCTAGTCACTACACTTCAAATAAGCACATCAGGTGTACTGGGCTGCACTCCCGTTGTACCTGTTCTCTCTCTCCAGCTCTATGAGCTAAGAAATCAGTGTCAGCTGTGCGCATCTGTAAAAAAACAATGCTTGGAATTTGTTTTCTATTATTTGTGTTGGGGAGCCAGTTAGTAGAGTCAGTGTGGTTCTTGAAGGTCAAACCTGTATCAATCACTCTGTTTAAATGGGCCTGGAAAACATCTTCTCCCTGTCTGTTTGTTAGCAAAATGAAATGTGAGACTTGATAATTGCTGACAGATGCTCTCCGTCTTGTTTGACTGAGCTATTTCACATGGGGAACGTGTTGGTCATTAGATGTACAAAGCAGGAGCAGACATGTCTAATTGCAGAAAAAGGTGGTTTTAGAAAGTTGCACACCAAACATTTTGGATCTTATTTCTAATAATATATATATACAAAACAGACACTGCTTTCTGTAGATTCCAAATTACTACTTTATCATGTGAACTGTGGTGTATCTCTAAAATACTAAATGTTAAGTTCTGGTGGCTGCTAAAGCCATGTAACAGAAGTTCTCACAGAATCTGCTCTCAACCACAAAGAGCAGCAAGAAGGTCACTCAACATACGAGAACTACCACAAAAAAGAAACAAGAAAACAATAACACGTACAACCACAGAGTACCAAGAACATTAGACAGACAGATAAAAATAGAGGAAAAGAAGCAAATAGCACATCTACAGCCCCACAGCAAGAGAGAGGCATGAAAAAGGAAAAAACTTTTTCTGACTATTTAACGAGATAACACAGCACGTACATTTCATACCAGATAGCAAAAATAATTCTCTTTCATGTCTAGATTGCTTCCTGGCAGTGTAGGTCATGTAAGACCTGCTCATTATGCTTAAAGGAAGAGTAAAGTAGCCTTGAGCTGTCAATAGTTCCCTCTTAAACAGCTGAAGTTTGCTTGTTTTGTAGAGGTTGATTTTAATTATGAGCTGTGTTAAAAGCATCAGTGGCATGGAGCTTAAAATACAAAAAGTATTTTTGTCTGTTTTGAATAAAGTTCTTTACTTTACAAACTATTTTTCTAGTCATTGGAATTCCACTTTCTGCCCCGGTTAGAAAACACTTGTTCTGAAATGCACTCAAGTAATTGTTGCACTCCACAATTTAGACATCAGCGATTTAAAACAGTTTCATATTTGAGGTTCTGTGCTTCAAGTTTGATGGAACTGAAATGTTTCTGAGTTTGCACGTGTTCCTTGTGTATGTTGAGGTGTTTCCCCCCCCCAATACCGGACTGTGGGTGGAAGGGTGAATGTGGATGACAAATGTATTCAAAGAAAAACTGATTATATATTTTCTGTATGAGTCTGAAGTAAAACGTTTGTAGTTGTCTCTGAGAACTTGATGTGGTGAGGCATCAGAAGAGCTTTATAAAATGATTTTTTTTTTATACCTTTCAATGCTTTTCCTGTTTCTGAAAGGAGACTGAGGGAGGAGAGGAAGGTGTCTATTGTTTATTTTGGCCAATTTAATTTAATTTGCCAACAAGAACTTCTTGTCCTTTAAACTTTTACTTACTGTAATGCGTCAAGACCTCAGACGTTTTCTATTTGTATAAAATATTTAAAAGTCAAAAATAAAAGAAAATAAATAAATACAGAAGGGAATGTGAGAATTTAACTGTACAATACAGATATGAGTTATTCAGTTTTTGGTGCCTTCATTGCCTTCTTGATCCAGTTAAGGTGCCTTTCTGAAAGGAAAGAGTAAACTCCAGGTTTCTTTTTTAAGCCACAAAGCTTCCCAAATGATGTGACTCCCACTAGAACATTTTTGCACAGAATTGGTCCTCCCGAATCCCCCTGAGAGAGAGAAGAAACAAGTGATGATTGTTTTCAGAATAAATGAACCTCTAACTAAGGCATAAAAGGCTTTTGGGCCTACGTTACCTGACAGGTGTCGGCATTGTTTTGACCATCTGACCCGGCACAAAGCATGTTCTTATTAATATACGGCTTAAGGTTGTAATAATCTGGAGAGTTGCACTTCTCTCTGTCTATTACTGTCACATTGACGGACATCAGGACATCAGACATTTTGCCAACGTTGTTTGTTTTTCCCCATCCAGCCACCATGCAGACAGAACCGGTTGCTGGCTCTTTTACAGCAGTTTGCAACTTAAGACTTTGAACCCATTTGTTTTTTTTCGCTGGCTTGTTAATCTGAAAAAAAATGTAGCACAATAGATGCTGATGATTTGTAGTTAAAATATATACATTTATAATATGTGAAATATTAAATGCAGTGGCTTAGACCATTTTAGTTTGCTTGAATAATCATTTTAGGAAAAAACTGCTGGGGATATTTCAAAAATGCTGGCACTAACTACTAAGAGCATAGATTCCACCACTATAAATGTGATTGTCTGCATTTGTGATTTATAGTTAGACATTTATAGTTTACTTAGCATGTTAAAGTCTTACCTTGACCAACATGAGGTCGTTGAGTTTTTCAGCCTCATCATAGCAGGGATGGATGATGTGTTTTGACACACTTCGTACCTGCCTGTATTTTTTTTCCGTTTCCTTTTCTTTGATAGAGTGCACCCCCAGCAGCACAGTCTTAACACTGCAAAAGCAGAAAAATACTGCATTATTCACAACAGCACAAAGTGAGAACAATAATAGTTTAGCTAAACAGCTTACATGATTGAAAAATAACAATTGTTAGTCTTAAATGGTGAAATTGTATACCAGAAATAGTACGCTTTGAGGAAAGACATTGTTTGTGCTGAGATTCTAGAGTTTAAAGAAATTTCTTTTTATTGTCTAAGTCAGTGTTTCCCAACCCTGGTCCTCAAGGCACACTGCCCTGCATGTTTTAGGCATTTCCCTGCTTCAACACACCCCATTCAGATGATTGGAGTTCAGCACAAGCCTGTTAATCAGCCATCAATTGAAATCATGTGTGCTGAAGCAGGGAAATGCCTAAAACACACAGTATGCCTTGAGGACCAGGGTTGAAAAATACTGGTCTAAGTCCATTACACCTTGACCACCCTTACACCCACAGTTCAATTTCACGATCTACTTTAGTCTGTGCAGAGCATAATAGTGCCTCATAAATTTCTGTTCATTTCACCAGAATGCGAAGCCTACTTTTAACTTTTGCATGCCGCTGGTATTTAATAATTAATTAGACCTTTAAGTGCATTTATTTTTCTCATGCAAAATCAGTCTGGAGACTGAAACGCTGAAATGATTCTCAGAAAACGTGCCTTGTTATTTCTGTGTTTTCTTTCAATGACTGACATTTGTTCCTTTCTGTGTGTACAAGGCAAATAGCAGAAACGATCATGTGCGTAGACTTGGTGTCTGAGATGAAACGTGAGACATATTTAGCATGCAGGATGCACTTTTGAAATGCATCATGACACCCTCTTGCATGACGAAGAAACTGAATGTAATTTTTTTTTTTTTTGGTCACTACATAAGCAAATGGAAGTTGTTTTATAGGTATACATAAATTATGGTTTCACGTAAAGCTTTTGATTAAAAAATTACATCAGTTCTCTACTAGCTATTTGGTGCTTTCTTATTTTTAATCATTGAAAAAAAAGATACAACAAGGAAATGATGCTTCCAGTGACTCAGCATGCATACTCATTCTTACTTTGCACAATCCACACAATCAGAGGGGAAATAAAAAATGCCTCCAGTGACAACAGTTTTTAATTCTTTAGAAAAGAAAGATTAACAAAAACTACACAGAACAGGTCATTTGTTAACTAAGTATTAATGTTGTTGGAATCTGCTAACTAAAAGCAAATTATAAACATCATAGTTCTTACTCTTTGCAGTGTGCTGCGGTCAGAACCCAGTTAGGATCAATTAATATTCCTCCACAGATCGGTACGTTTGACTCCAGCAGAGCCATGTAGGGCAGCGAGTGGGGCTTCACTTCATTCCCATCAATAATCTCAGAACCATAACCTAACACAGCAAGATATCCAAATAACATTTTTCACAAAAAAGCAACAAAAGAATCATTCTGAAACAAAAGTAACTGATATCTATGGCAATTACTGCATTTAAGAAGCTATTACTCACTTGAGTTGAAAGAAAAGAAGAAGACACAGGAGATGAAAGCAACAAAACCCCTCAGAGACAACATTTCCTCTTATTTCTGTCTTTGATCCGGTGATGAATGTGCCCCTGGAGACAATCACCATGCCCTTTATGTGTTTTTCTCAAAGGATGTGGTCTGACCATGGAAATGCATGAGTCAGCGAAATGAATGAAATGATCTGCAGCACACCGTCAGTCTGAAGCCTGTGGTGAAATTTACCAGTACTGATCAGAACCAAGTTAGTCAGCATGATGTGGGTTTTTAACATCATGCACATCAGAGTGTAGGTGAGTGCAGATGTGGGAACAAACCTCTAAGATCAGGGGCAGGGGCTTAACGCTTTGCAAAGCTCTCTTTTCAAAATTAAAGTACAGGAAGTTATTATCTACAGACCCATGCAAAGACTGCATACATTTTGACCATTTGGCAGAGGGTCTGTTTATAAAGTCTAATATTTTGCATGAGATTTTGTTTAATTTTTTTTTTTTTACTGTTCTAGTGCTCTTGTGTTTGACACTCACCCTTTTTAAAATAGAAACTTCTTATATTACTTAATGTGTCATGACAGAGGTATAGGTAACATTTGAATATGGCATAAACCACCAGGTTCCAAGGGTCCTGATTCAAATGATAGATTTACCTCTTTCAGGTTTTTATTAAGTGCCACAAAAAGTTATATTTTCCAGCAGCAGTCCCCAACCACTATTTATTCCACCCATTTTCTATGCCTGCTGTTATTCTTGCAGCATCACGGGGAAGGTCGTGCCTATAGGCAGCAGTCATTGGGTGAGAGGCAGAATACATCCTGAACAGGTCACCAGTCCATCACACAGACAAACAGGATCACACACATGTAATTGATATGCTGACATGACCAGAATATAAGAGCACCGAAGATATATGGTTTTAATTTTTTTTATTTGGTTTTTATACACAGTTGTCGTGACAGTAAAGCATCATTCTATGATGTGTTTGTTTTTTTATTTGTGATTTATCTATACATCAGATTTTTGTAATGAAATGCAAGTTGAGTACAAATGGAACAATGAAAATAGAGGTTAGAGAAATGTAACTGTGTTAGCCAGAAGACTTATTCAGTCTCATCGGTCTTTATTGTCATCTTGATCCAGTTAAGATGCTCTTTTGATAGGAAAGTGTAAACACCAGGCCACTTCACTGATCCGCAAGGCTCATTCTCGGATCCCCCAAGAGATGCGACCCCAACTAAAACTCTATTACACAATATTGGTCCTCCTGAATCCCCCTAAGAGAAAGAAGAAACACGTGAAAATCATTTTAAGGTAATAACAATGTTTAAACTTTGGCTAAAAGGCTCATTTACCTTACAGGTGTCGGCATTACTTTTTTTCCCACTTGGTCCCGCGCATATCATGTCCTTGGTAATATATGGCTTATTGTCATAATGTTTTGGAGAGTTGCACTTCTTTCTATCAATCACAGTAACTTTAGTAGACATCAAAACATCTGACATAATTTCAATTTTGGTTTTGCTGGTTGCTCCCCATCCAGCCACCAGACAGACAGAGCCAGCTGCTGGCTCTTTGACAACATTGCTCAGCTGATGAACTTTGACCCAACTGGTTTCCTTCACTGTTTTGTCCAACTGAAAGGGGAAAATAGATCATTATAAACATAAAATTAAAGTTGAAATTGTTCACAAAATTATATAATAAAGAGGCTTAAATCAACGAAATCAGATCTGAAAGAGTTTGAATCTTAAACCTGGTTCAAGCAATTATTTTAGTTCATGAACTTAAAGACAAAATCACAGATATGACTGAAGATCACTGATTAAGTCAAGAAGCAAATATACTTTATTTTGTCAATGACTAAAACAAAACCAACTTGTAATTATGTCTTATAGTTTTCCTTCAGTATTTTTCAAAAACATATTTATGCATAAACTTCCTCTTATTGTAAAATGTTATCTTACCTTGAGCAACATGAGATCATGGACTCCCTTATTCTTATCAAAGTCATAATGAGGAACACTTGTCTTCACCTTACGGACTTGCCGGTACTTCTTTTCTTTTTTCTCTGTTTTGATGGAGTGCACCCCCAGTAACACAGTCTTAATGCTGAAAGAACACAAGCAGATTTATGGAGCGTGTCCAAAGTTATTACACTATGAAGGTTCCCTACTTTATTGTTAGTAAATCAATCTACTGTGATTTATTTTAAGTGAATTATGATAAATTTGACATGGAACACATTTTAGGATTCATTTAGTGCACATTATATTAACAATGCTGTAATTGTGCACCACAGGCACCACTGTGGTCTTCACCTTCCAGGCCTTTTCCAGTTCCTCTCTGAGACACCTAGTATTTCTCCAGTTTCTCGTGCTCCTTTTTCCTGATATTTCAATCATTTGATATTGCTACATTTACCACAACTGCTTTTCTCTGTTGTTTATCCACCACCACAATGTTCGGTTGGCTATTACCATTTTGTCTGTCTGGACCTGGAAGTCCCACAGGATCTTAGCTCAGTCATTTTCCACCACCTTTGGGGGTGTCCCCCACTTTGATCTTGGGGCTTCCAGTCCATATTCTGCACAGATGTTTCTGTACACTGTGCCTGCCACTTGGTTATGTTGTTCCATGTACACTTTCCCTGCCAGCATCTTGCAACCTGCTGTTACGTGCTGGACTGTCTCAGGGGCCTCCTTGGACAATCTACACTTTGGGTCTTATCTGGTGTGGTAGATCTGAGCCTCTATTACTCTGGTGTTTCTGTGCAGCCAGGATGGTGCCTCTGTGCTGTCCTTGAGTCCAGCTTTTTCCAGCTATTGGTAGGATTTCCTGATATCAGCCACTTCAGATATTTGTCAGTGGTACATCCCATGTCGGTGCTTGTCCCATGATGGTACCTCCAGCACATCGTCCTCTGTTCCCCATTGTCTGAGACATTCGCTGAGCACATCGTCTGTTGAGGCTTTGTCCTTGATGTATTTATGGATCTTGGATGTTTCATCCTGGACAGTGGCTATCACACTCACTAGTCCTCTGCCTCCTTCCTTACAGGTTGTGTATAGTCTCAGGGTGCTGGATTTGGGGTGGAACCCTCCATGCATGGTTAGTAGCTTTCAAGTCTTAACATCCGTGGTCTTTATCTCCTCCTTTGGCCAGCTAATTATTCCTGCAGGGTATCTGATTACTGGTAAGACGTAGCTGTTTATCACACGGATCTTGTTCTTGCCATTGAGTTGGCTTCTCAGGTCTTGCCTTATTCGTTGGAGGTATTTGGCTGTGGCTCCGTTCCTTGTGACCTCATCAAGGTTGCTATTTGCTTGTGGTATTCCCAGGTACTTGTAACTGTCCTCAATGTCTGCTATTGTTCCTTATGGAAGTGAGACCCCTTCTGTGTGGTTGACCTTCCCTCTCTTTGTAACCATCCGGCCAAACTTCTCTAGTCCGAATGACATCCCACTGTCAGTGCTGTAGATCCTGGTGGTGTGGAGCAGTGAGTCGATGTCTCACTCGCTCTTGGTGTACAGCTTGATGTCATCCATGTAGAGGAGGTGACTGATGGTGGCCCCATTCTTGAGTCGGTATCCATAGCCAGTCTTGTTGATGATTTGGCTGAGGGGGTTCAGACCTATGCAGAACAGCAGTGGAGACGGAGCATCTCCTTGGCATATGCCACATTTGATGGACACTTGTGCAAGTGGTTTGCAATTGGCTTCAAGGGTGGTTTTCCACATCCCCATATATTTATATATATATTAGACAGAAATGTAACGTATTGTATTGGGATTTTATAGAAAGAAGCGCTAACTGTTAAATGAAAAGAAAATGATACATTTATATTTTTAAAAATTAAAAATTGCTGAACCTCCTTTCTGCAATTGAACCTGCAAGTCATAGATCATGTATCGTGTAAACTTTCCAGAACTGCCCTTTGTTTAGCTCCATCCATTTTTCCAAAGTAAAGGGTGCTGAAAGTAATTTTGTCCTACATTATTCATATTTCTTTTTGGAAGAAATAACAAGAATGATGCACATTTTCCACAATAAAGTTTTGGTTATAATTTGACAAAATGTAAAAACGTCTAATGGTGGATACTATTTTTTTATATTGCTTACTTGCAAAGTGAAACTTAATGTAAATGCAAATGACTCTCAGGGAACAACTCTTCTAAAGTCATGAGGCTTGAGTGAGTGATATTTGCACCTTATTGCATCAAAGATTGCTGTTTTCTGTTTTTGACAACTTACAATATGAAGAAGTTAATTTAGTCAAATGATAGTATAATAAATATTGTGCTAATAGGAAACATCGCTATTCTGACTGTAGCCTGTTGCTATAAATTTACTGCCAAAATGTGATGTTCATTTGGAAAATGAACCATATAGTTCAAACACAAATGTTTAACACCGGGTGTTAATTTTCTGAAGCCTTGTAACTTTTGAGTCTGTGACATTTTTTGTCACTGGATATGAGAAGCCTGTTGGTTCCACTGCAGAGGTATTGTATGATACATGCAAGCACAAAGGTACTTTACTTAGAATAATGCTGTCAAAAAATCTGGTTATGCAGTTTTTAGATAAATCTGTTCTTTCTTAACCTTTTTTCCTTTGTGTAAAAGCAGAAACAAGCACTACATACATTTAAAGCAAGAAAAAAATGGCTTCCTGTTGCTGTCTACTCAGATTGAAATACTAGTTTGTGATTTGCACAGTGTACAACATTCCAAGGTGCAGACTGATAGTTTGCCTTTACAGACCTAAACATTATTTAAATTGGTTGGGAGAGCAAAGCAGAGTAAGTCAAGGTAGCGACATATTTTTTTTTCCATTTCTAATGCTGCTTGAAAAGCAAACTAATTCCATAAAAAATAAAAGAGTTCCTGTTTTTACCTTCCACAGTGTGCAGCAGTCAGAACCCAGTTTGGATCAATTAATATTCCTCCACATTCTGGTTTGTTCGACATCAGCAAAGCCATGTAGGGCAATGAGTGGGGCTTCACTTCTTTCCCATTGATAATTTCAGAACCCTGACCTGACACAGAAAGCAAAAAGACACAACACATCCCAAAATAGTAAAGAGGTGATATTAACTTCCTTCTCAAGTAAACTGGCAGCATGTAAGATATTACTCACTTGAGTTGATCATGAGGAAAAGGGCAACGATACCCCTCAGGGAGAACATTTTGTCTTTTCTCAGTCTTTGATCTGGAGGTGAATGTGGCCCTCAGGATGCTGACCCTGACCCTTTATCTGTGTTTCTCAAAGGATGTGGTATGACCGTGGAAATGCATGATTCAGCAAAACACACGTAGTGATCCGGTAAGCTGAAGTCTGTGGTAACGCTACATCAGAACCAAAGCCCTTCAGCAGCTGTGAGGTGCAGGGTTTTTATTTTTATTTCCTCAACATGCAGCTCAGAGTCCAAACAGGTGAGAACGCAGACATGAGCAGAGGAGACTTCAATATTCAAATTTCATGCACTAAGTTATGACCTCTAGTTGCAAATCAAGAATGGAAACATTTTGTGGCATTGAGAACATCTATATATGTAGTGAAAGCAGCTGATGGTTACCGTGGGAATGTCGGGGCAAAGCTTTTTGCATCAGCAAACCCTACACTCAGTAGCCAAGGCCTCCCTACAAATGGAAATGAAAATGAAACAAAACTTTTAACTTAAAATCAGACATTGGAATATGCATTTGTTAAACAAGGATTTTCTAAAAAACAAAAGTTCTGTTCAACACTAAAAGAAATAAACTTTTGAAATATACCAGTCTGTAGGTATTAAATCAATATAATATACAAATTTTACCTTTTGAATGGGATTTCTGATTTAAATCAACTTTTTCATGATATTCTATTTTTTTGACCTAATTTTTTGTGGCCAGGTCCTACTTATCAGCTACACCAAACTAAAGTGACATGTATATATATGAAACTTGGAACTCTCTCTGTAAAGGTTGTTGTAAAGATGGTTAAACTGTATCACTTTAGCACTCTTTTCTGGATGGTCAGGTTTGACTTCCAATGATCTGCAGAACAAATATTCTTCTTGTGTAAATCAGTTGATATTGAAGTGAACTGAACTTTCTTCTGTTTTTTATTGTGGTCCACAGAAGTATCCTGAAACTAATAGAAAATCAAAACTAATGCGACTTTCTTCTACATTTTGTTAGATTTAGATCAGTAAAAATATGCTCTTGTTTTTCTTTGATTTTCTTCAATAAAACAAGTAAATTGAATTGAAATGTGGAAAGTTTTCATTTCATTATTAAAACAAATAAGCTTTGACATCAAAGTTCAGAAACATTTTCTTCACAGTGTCGTGTGCTACTGGAGAACATCACATGTATGGTTTCACCTTTCTTCATCAAGAACACACTGCTTCCACCAAAGCTGCAGAGTAATTGCTGAATAACATGATTTATTACAGGAACTTATTCATTGACCTGTCAGTTCAAACAATATCAATTCAATTAGTGATTTTTACTAACAGATAATTGGCTCATGACAGTTATTTTCATCAACGTTAAAATGTTAAAACTCAGACCAAATATTTGGTCCTTGTGAAGTTTGAGGGGGATTTTAAGTTGTGATATGGAATCAAGAGCTTCAGAGATTAAGTTAAGTAAATATGTAACTCTTGACTATAAATGATGAAACAAAGGTTTGATTTCTAATACTGCTCCTTATTCTGTAGTACACACACACAAAATACTAAAATTGCGCATACACACTAATGAAATATCACACATGCATACAATTTTTCTCTCTCACACACACAAAAAAACACAAAAATTGCTTATATACACTACAATATCACACATGCATACAATTTTTCTCACACACACATACAAAATATACTAAAATAGCGCATATACACTATTAAAATATCAAACACGCATTAATTTTTTTTCTCACATGCATACATAAAAGACTAAGATTGCACATATAATTTAATAAAATATAGACTCATTTTTTTGTATGTGTGAGAGTTGTCACAGTAGGGCATAATTTGGAGTTCAGATCGCACATGCGTTGATACCACAGTGACGTTAGCTTCAAGTTGGAACATCACTGTGGTATCAACTCATGTGCGATCTGATCTCCAAATTATGCCCCACCTCTTCTGCGACAACTCTCACACATACAAAAATGTCTCTCACATACAAAAAAATAGTCTATATTTTATAAGTTTATATGTGCAATCTTAGTCTTTTATGTATGCATGTGAAAAAAAAAATTGTATGCATGTGTGATAATTTTGTAGTGTATATGCACAATTTTAGTATTTTGTGTATGCGTGTGAGAGAAAATTGTATATGTGTGTGACATTTTAATAGTATATATGTGCAATTTTACTATTTTGTGTGCGTGTATTAGGTTTTAATAGTGTTTGAGAGACAAAACATAGATTTTGTCCTAAACAGCCCCTCATATCTAAATGCTCCTTCTGATTACTCCTGATGAGCTGCCAGGTGTGGAAGCCACACCTGGCAGTCACACATGCAGAGGAGGAAAGAGGGAAATGACACGCAAGCATTTTATTTTTGCCTGTATTTTATTATCATAGCAAATATGGTCACAAAGATAATTCAACTTGAAAACAAACTTGGGCACACTTTTTCCTTATACAAAGATTGTCAAAAAAAAAAGTTCCGTTTTTTTGCTGCTGAAAAGGATCTACTCGGATTGGTAATGGCTAATCCGACAGTACAGAGCAAAAAAAAAAAAAAAAATTTACTCTTGATTCATTTAAAGTGATTTTCAGAAATAGCTCAAGCCTTGCTGTGAGAAGTAAAACCTCCGTGTTTTATTTGTTCATTTGATGTTTGTACATAAGCTTTTTGCTAACATAGTGCAGGCTGAATTACAACAGACAGCAAAACAATAGTTGAAAGAGTAAAACAGCAACTCAAGAACAACCTTTATTCATTTGCAGGTGTTTTCATTGTCTTCTTGATCCACTTCAGGTGATCTTCGGTAAGGAAAGCGTAGACTCCAGGTTTGTTTTTGATTCCACATTTATAACCGAAAGACGCAACACCAACTACAGCTCCATTGCACAGTATTGGCCCTCCTGAATCTCCCTATACAGAGGAGAAAAGAAAACCAGCATTTTATGGGAACAATAGCATTTTATCTTAGTGTAAATTACCATTAAGATTTCTTACCTTACAAGTATCACCTTTGATTTTACCACTGGCTCCGGCACATATCATGTTCTTAGTTATATATGGATGAAGTTGGTAATATTTTTTTGAGTTGCATTTCACTCTGTCAATCACAGTCACATTAGCTGACATCAAAACATCCGACAAAGTAGCTCCATCTTTTTTGGTTTGTCCCCATCCAGCCACCATACAGACTGAACCGGCTGCTGGCTCTTTGACATTTTCATTCAGTTTGAAAGTGCTCACCCATTTCGTTTCCTTCACTGCCTTGTCCAGCTGGAAAATAAAATATGACTATTATTTTATGTTATTAACAATGACAGCATAGATAAGATCACTAATTTTGCAAAGTTACCTTGAGCAACATGAGATCGTTGTTTTTTTCTTTGCTATCATAGCAAGGATGAGGAACACTTCTTGACACCTTAAGAATCTGCCTGTACTGCTGCTCATTTTTCTTCTCCTTGATGGAGTGCACCCCCAGCAACACAGTCTTAATACTAAGAGAGCAGCAACATATTACACAGTAAATGGGTCTGAAGCAAGAAACATTACATTTAAGCCTGTGTGGTAAAAAGCAAAGCAATTTTGGAAATAAAGAGGTTAGTAAAATTGCGGGCCATAATTTTATTGTATTTGTTATGTTCATATTCAGGTCAAAATTAAAAATGACTGGAGGTTTTAGTCACCACCATCAAATAAAATAACTGGCAGTAGTGACACAATCACATTTTAGGTACAAAACATAGAAGTTGAAAATATCTTACTTTGAAATACTGGTTTGTGATTTGCACAGTGCACAACAAAGAAAACTAAATGCATTAAAGAGTTCCTGTTTTTACCTTTCACAGTGTGCAGCAGTCAGAACCCAGTTTGGATCAATTAATATTCCTCCGCAGACTGGTTCGCTTGACTCCAGCAAAGCCATGTAGGGCAATGAGTGGGGCTTCACTTCATTCCCATTGATAATTTCAGAACCGTGACCTGACACAGAAAATAAAAAGGTACAACACATCCCATAATAGTAGTAGTAAGAGGTGATATTAACTTCCTTCTCAAGTAAACTGGCAGCATGTAAGATATTACTCACTTGAGTTGATCATGAGGAAAAGGGCAACGATACCCCTCAGGGAGAACATTTTGTCTTTTCTCAGTCTTTGATCTGGAGGTGAATGTGGCCCTCAGGATGCTGACCCTGACCCTTTATCTGTGTTTCTCAAAGGATGTGGTATGACCGTGGAAATGCATGATTCAGCAAAACACACGTAGTGATCCGGTAAGCTGAAGTCTGTGGTAACGCTACATCAGAACCAAAGCCCTTCAGCAGCTGTGAGGTGCAGGGTTTTTATTTTTATTTCCTCAACATGCAGCTCAGAGTCCAAACAGGTGAGAACGCAGACATGAGCAGAGGAGACTTCAATATTCAAATTTCATGCACTAAGTTATGACCTCTAGTTGCAAATCAAGAATGGAAACATTTTGTGGCATTGAGAACATCTATATATGTAGTGAAAGCAGCTGATGGTTACCGTGGGAATGTCGGGGCAAAGCTTTTTGCATCAGCAAACCCTACACTCAGTAGCCAAGGCCTCCCTACA